>CAJNOQ010001978.1:0-27127 GCA_905250885.1 Didymodactylos carnosus | reverse complement strand
GAGGGGTGCCCCAGACAAAAAATTTCAAAAATGTTTTTGAATAAAAATATCTTGATTCATACCTCATTCGACACAGTTTTTGACGGAGATTACGAATTTGATATTATTTTTGACGGAAAATGTCATAAAACAGTGAAAATTGCAAAATACGAACTCGTTTTATTGCTCTTATCGTCAGTAAGGTTCTCTACAAATATCTCATTGGTTTACAATTTGGTTCAATGGAGCCAGATCAATCTTCATACACATACATATCATTTTTTTAACATAGCATTATCGTTCAAGCTTTGGCCTTCAAGTAGATATTAGATGACATTTGTAATCTCCGGATCAGATATCATCGCAATCTCCGTCAAAAACTGTGTCGAATGAGGTATGAATCAAGATATTTTTATTCAAAAACATTTTTGAAATTTTTTGTCTGGGGCACCCCTCAGGATATTTTTTGAAAATTGTTTTTCGTCAAAAATATACAGAATGACATATCTATAGATTTAGTTTTTGATGGAGATCACGAATCTGCTATTATTTTAGTCAAAAATATGTACCAGAAGAATGAAAATCGTAAAACACGAGCGCGTTTAGCCATAGTGTTCAAGAGATTTTCATAATTCAATAGCCATTAATCGTTGTATGGACCATCGATCATACTCATAAATTTCATTTTTAATGGGCATTAATTTGGTATATAACACTCTGTGACATCATTTGTAGTTTAAGCGCTACCCCCTGGAAAAACATTTTTTCCGACCCTGTAACAGCTAATTTGTTAATAACCAAAAGAGCCCTTTATTTGTAGGTGATATGATTGGAGTTGTAACGAGTTTTTAAGGACTACTAAATAACTTATTACCTCAGGCTAATACAAACCACTAGTTTTTTATTCCACTTTTGTTTTATGAGATAAAAACCACTTTTACTTCACACGAAGTCTATGTCAACAGAAGTTTATTAGAGACAAAAACTGTTTAAAATCTTGAGAAAAGCGATAACCAAAAATAAGGTTCTCAATACATCCCTATATTTTTATAAAGTTTTCTTCTCGACTATAGAGTCGAAGTAGAAAAAAAATATTAGATAATAAAAAAGACGCAATAAACTTCAGAAGAATTATACGAACTGTATTTATAAGTCTTGTATTAACAACATATTCTTGTGCAAACTTTGAGTAAAGCTAAAAATAGCCCTTCACATTTTGATATTTTCTACCAAAATGAAAGCAATCTTATAAAACTCTTTTTAGTCTATTATTAAAGTCTTTTATTTTCGGAAAGAAAAAACATTTGTTTCCGTCATACAAAACCCTCTCTCATTTTTATCAAAATCTTTCTTTAGAGTTTAGAAAAAGTATAAGGGGTTTAGTAATGACGAAAAATCCTTATGGGTTTAGCAACAATGACCTAAAACCCTTTCCATTTTGTAAAATACGCTTTGTTTTAGAGAATAGAAGCTAAAGATTCATTCAGATTTGAATTTTTCAGTCTATAGGATAAGAATGACTATTGTATTGCAGTTGATGTGAAGAATCTGGTGGTAATCTCCATGAATAGCAATCATAATTCTTCAAAGTAAGAGTTAGAGTATACAGCTACAGCAACAGTCCGCTACGAAAATCGTTCACCAAATATTCGGATTCAACATGCTTTTGTCAATAATGAAAAGAAAATCAGTATCAGATTAGATATCACTTTGTCAGAAAATTACCGAATTTCTATCAAAACTATACCATTGAACTAAAGAATTTCGTTGGAATACATATTTCTTCGAGGAATTAGATTATATTCTCAATTAACTATTTTTGCTCTCTCGATCAGAATCAAAGGAAAATCATTAGTATTTTTTTCTCGTTTCGATCGCATAAACGTTCCTGAGGCGCTTTTTTGATATTTATATTCTTTTATTTACAGATGGGATGTACCAATCTGACCGAGAAATTTTGAAAGTTTGTTCAATCGAAACCGATTGCAAATTTGGATTATACATAATCGAACATCTCCACTGGAATTTTCTTACGTATAGAATAATCCACTATGAAGAGTCTACATCTGCAATCGGTTTTAATCGAATAAACTTTCATATTTCTCGGTTAGATTGATACGCTTTCTAATGAATGTCACATTTTCACAAAAAAAAAGAAAAACAGGTATGACCTTACAAAATCATATATGACCGTAAAAATATATAATATAATTTTGAACATAGAATCGTATACAATCACACAAGTCTGTCGGAGACTATGTTTACAAAGTCGGATAATCATACGATGCAGACCTTGGAACTTTACGGACACTGCGCATCAAGGAAGATTGTAATACAATCCGAAATGAATTTCATACGATTATACTGGATCGTAAAACAACAAGATCATATTGAGTCATGTATGATCTTCTCTGTAATCGACAATTACGTGTTTTAAGTTTTTTGAATCTAACTGATGGATGATTACATATATCAAATAATTCTAAAATACTGGTTTATATTGTTTAAGAAAGTCTTCTGATACAAGTTTTTTAAAACAAATTTTCGTCAAAAATTGACTAAAATAGCCTTACACATCTACATACTAAAACATCTCATATATCAAAATAATCCACAACAAAAAACAAAAAAATCGTCCCTTTTTTTTCTTCTGAATAATTTTTGAAAATTCATGGATTTGCCATTACTGTTCAAAATGATTTCTTGAAGGAAAAAAACAAGAAAATAAAAAATTTATAATCTTATTCAAATTTGACTTACATCACTGATATCGTACGAATCACCGTTTTTCTCTTGAACAACAACTGGTATAACTAAAAAAAAGAATAGAGAGAGAGACGATCTAACTGGTATACTGTTCACACATTTGTTCACATACAAATTAAATTTTGATATCTGTTGTCTTGTGTATTGGAAAATAGAGTCGTTAATTGTTCATCAGTTGTTTCTTTTTTTTTTTCATTTTTATTTTGTAATGCATTGGCTATTGTTTGTTTTGAATCTACATCAAATTGATGCATTAGTTTTGCCATTTTCTGCTCATCTTTTGTTATTATAGCTTGTTCACCATCTTCAATAACAAACAAAAAGCTTTAAAACAGATAATGACTGCAATTTGTTATTCCTTACTTAAATGTTGAATTTTATATGTAAACCATGTTGTTTCATATGTTGATGTTCCTTCAATAACGCAAGAATATGTTTTTTCACTGTTGACATTGTCACTGATTTCGATTTGAAGTGAGAAATCATTAGGTGAGAATGGAAATAATCGACGTAAGCGATCACCCTTATAATCACTGAAAGCGAGATGATGAGTGATCAACAAACTATTATTTGGACTATCACCTGCTACCCAAAATATATTTGAAAATTCTAAAATCAGAAATAAAATTGAATTAACTGGTATACGTTCTGAAAAGAACATACTCTTATAATCATAAACACGACATGGTAACTGAGCGACGTTTTTGTATGCTCCAACTATTGCCGGTGAACTTGTAACCATATTATCAAAACATGGAGCCCCATTGTAGCCAAATTGACAAAGACGAGGACCTAAATATTTCAAACAGCGGGTCTTCATTGGAAAATAACTGAAACTCTTCATTTTGAAAGACAGAAAAGTGACTTATGTTGCCGGTGACAAAAAAGAAGAGTAGAATACATACTTGTTAGTTCAACATAATAATCCAAAATTTGAGTAGGTCCCTTTTCATACTGTGGTACTACAACACAACGATAAAGTCCACTGTCATCAACATTAACGTGATTTAACACAATTGACATATCGACTGTTACATCACTGGTATTGGATATTGTTCTATTCAAGATGAAACGTTGAGCTGTTGGTCTAACCTGTATGTAAGCAGGAAATATACGAAGGCTTAAACTATTTTTACTGATCCACCACCATTCGATATTTGATTCTAAATATTTACAAACATCGATATTTAACTAATTTGCTTAAATTTAAAGAAGAGAAACGTTTACCTGCAGCATAACTAACACGACATGGTAATATTAAACTGTTACCGGGTGTTGTAATAACAGTATCAACATGTGGTTGATTTTCGAAGCATGGCCAGTATTCAATTCTTTCAGAACACAATAGAGGTGCTGTTATTGTTAAATCGTACACGACAAATGCTGCTT
This sequence comes from Didymodactylos carnosus, assembly GCA_905250885.1. NCBI lineage: Eukaryota > Metazoa > Rotifera > Eurotatoria > Philodinida > Philodinidae > Didymodactylos > Didymodactylos carnosus. The sequence goes on along the minus strand of CAJNOQ010001978.1, from coordinate 22,993 downwards.
CTGTCATCTCATCAGTTTTCACTGCACAATTATATTCACCGTTCATTATTGGTGTTAGATTTCGAAGGATTAAGGAATAGTTGCCATTTGTACCGTTTCTCACTAAAAAATTCGATAATTGCAAGTATTGTTAAGATAGAAAAATGCTTTTTCGTATTCACCACACTCGATAACTCTGAAGATATTCTATCTTTGGCGAGAGGTGGTTTTTTAGAGGCGGAAGAAAAAGAGCACATACTAGTGATGCTTTTAGCTTTTCTCTAGTAAATAAATATTCATTGAGTTGAGGAAAAAAAACATGAATAAGTACTTGAATGGATAACCAATCGAGATCCTTCAGTATCTTCACCTGTGGTGTACCCCTTAACGCTCCAGATACTACCCAAGTCGCCTGTTACTAAATTTGCTTTAGTCAATCAGTGTTATGTAGCTCTGTGTCGATATGAGCTTTCCGTTTAAGTGTCGGTGTCAAAGTCAGTGCTAGATGGACACGTTTATCGACATACTCCAAAGGAATATTAGCAATAAGGATTGGAACTGATTTTATAATTCATAAGTGTTTAAAGAATCTTTACTATAGCGGTATGCAAGATATATGTTGACTGAATAATTAAAGCACATACTTGTGACCAAATTTGTGTTTTCTAATTCTTTTTTATTAGAATCTAACGTTCGAATGAGACTCCATGTTGATGTATTCGAATATCGACTTCGGAAATACCAATAAACATGTTCGGTTGGCTTATTCAATACGCACGGAATGATTGTTTCCTGTCCACGAACTTCCAATAGACGAGGTATCGAATTGTGAGCGGGATGAAAACATAACCCTTGATCAACATCGAGATCTGATGAACAAACATGTGAAAATGCCTTACTGAGTTCTAAAGCGAAAACAGATCAACCTTCTTACTATATTTTTAATTCGAACATTATTTACTTATAACTTACCAAAACTGCTTTTAATTTCATCCTCCAACGGTAGCGTAGAAACCTAGATTTGAAAAGACAAAGTTGAAAACAGAGATGGGTGCAGAACGGCTGATTTTTGCACCCTGCGCCCTATCCTAAAAACATTTCCATGGCCTGAAGCTGTCCTATTCAATTCTCTTGAATTGTGTTTATTTATTTATTGTGGAATGTACTTTATTCAATTCCACCACAAGCACATGTATAAAAATTGTGCCTCTCAACCGCCTGCCAGTCAGATCTTAGTTCTTTGACCTACACATTTCTAGAAATTAGTACCGTATGGGAGAAAAGATTGTCAGGTGGAATTATGATTCAGAATTTTTCAAGACGTTTCTTCATCTCAGCAGCTTAGCAAAGACTTGTCTCCACTGAGCAAAGTAGGAAATAACATGTAGCTGTCAACTTTAAATTTAAAGATCACCCTTTGTGAACATTCTTTGTAATTTTTTGATAATAATGCAGAAAATCTTTGATGCTAATTTGAGAAGAAAGTAAACTTACCGTTATTATTAACAAGAACAATGTCAGAAATGTTAAAGACATTTTTATTATAAATTGGAAAAGTCAGATTGAAACACTGTAGACTGTATATCTGACTGACGACTGAATGGTAATAACACTGTTAAATTCTCTACTTATAGATGAAAAATAACTAAGGTTGAAAAGACCTGCACGCATACCACGCATGCTTTATACACAAAGGTTTTCTATTTAAGTACTAATGTCAAAAAATTCTTGCGTGGTCTCATCTGTGTGTGTATGTTTCTCTTTGTGATGTACAATATACAAAATGTTATCTTCTGTACATTTTTCATTTTTGTCACTATTACTAATAACGATGATTCATATATATCTTTTTTCTTTTAAACAGTAAAACAAAAATAGTATTTTCTAATGTGTGATATCAATAGTTAGCCACATGTAGTCTCACTCTTGATGTATTCATTATTCTTTTCAAGGACTTTCTTAAACTGCATATAGTAATGTATTAGGAGAAAAACTTGACAGGCTTTGAATATAGTTTCAAGGATATCCGCTTCTATAAAAAGAAGTTTCAAAGATCGTGCCAAAGTTTTTCGGTTCTGACTTTTGCATCAAAACTGATAAAGCCATCAAAACATTTTCATTACGTAATGAAAGACACTCATCAGGTCCGTACATTACAGTACATCAGTCTGGTATACCTTTTTTTAACCAGTCTCACAACTATAGCTTTAGCTATAGTTTAAGTCCGGGTCATGCTTTTAGTAAAACCGATCTTTTAAAAATGTTCCAGAATCAAGAAATGTATAACTTTGAGATGCATGGTTCGGTAGATATTTTGGAAATAGTGCTTTTTTTTGTATAATATCCATATTCTATTTATGATATGACCCATACGCGCACAAACGATAATTAAAACAATTCTCAATACGCGACGACTTTTATGTTGCATGGTTCGTCATCAAGTAAAACTGATTCTTTGTGATGTATGGTTGTATGCAGAGTGTTTATGCTTCAGTGTAAATTATTAGAGTGTTATTCGGTTCAGATAAAATTTGCTTTCTCTTTTGTTTTACAGTTTAGTTTAGTCTTTACAGCTGAAATCTGCTTTTTTTTACTGTTTTCAGAGAAATACTCTTCAAACATTATGTTAAGGGAATGTCATACTCAAGAATTCACGGTAGAAGCGACAATACACAAGATTTCTCCCACTCTAGAAAAGTAATCATTCCAGTGAGACAAGGACTGGTCGTCCTGGATCTTGTTTATTGAAAACTGACCTGTTGAAGATCTGAACGAAAAGCTTGCTGTTCAGGGTGTGAACCAGAGGTCGAATGGAATCACGTTCAACTGACCTAAACCCGACTCAAAATCCGAAACTTTCGATCTTCTTTACTGAAAATATTTTTTTTAAACGACTCGAACATCGAAAAATTCTCGAGCTTTTTAAAAGAATTGCGGTTGTGAAAAAACCATCGGTCATTATGAAATGTATGGAAGGCCTTCCTGTAGAAAATAAGTTAGCATAATGCGTTTTCTCCCTCTAAATTTAACCTGACAAGCTCGAAATTTTTCTTTGCTGTACAGACCCTAACTCAACCCTTAACGCTTTTTGTTTACATTCATCTAAGTGACCCAAAACTTTTTTTCTAAACTTGATCTGGCCTCTAGTCTGAACTGAAACAATTTTCCGTTTTTATTACCATGTTATGGTAGAATTTGCTTTTCAGCCATTACTAAAAGCCTGTGACACGTACCAACGTGCTAAAAAATGAAGAAAATTTTTGAGAAATATTTTACAGAATTAAAAAGCTTTTTGTAAGAAAAAAAACTTTCATGCGTCAGAACACATGCCAAGAAAGAGAGCACAAAGAAGCTATGCTTATTGCACTGTAAATCATAATTCAGTTAAAAACAGCGTAGAATCCTCAACCTATAGCGCTGTTATATGTGTGAGATTGTTATACTTGCCAGAAATACGTGACTTTTACAATTAAAAAATGAAAATACATTTCTATATGACAAAAAATGCACTAATATGCTTTGTTCCATAACTTTTGGGTGCTTCATAGTACATGTGTGAAGCTTTTATGCTGACATACCTAAACTTTAGTAAGAAACCTGACAGGATCCTAGAGAAGTCCTACTAGGATACTTTTAGGATTCAGCTTACTTTTGAGTAGGATCCTAACAAAATCTTATAGAATCCTGAAGAAATCAGGTACCTAAAAGTCCTAAGATTTGCCAGGATTCCAGAAGTGACAGTATATACGCTAATTTACATGATCCCAAATGGTTGAAAGTGAGAAAAAAACCTATTTCTACTTCCGAACTTGAACCGGGTAGGGGTTCGAGACGTTTTCTAAAATCTAGTGAACTTAAAGGTATGAAGATGAAGAAGGTGAATGTATAAATCCAGATAGAATGAAGGCAGCTACTGAGACTAAATCCGGTTGTGGTTTGTAAGTAGCAGAATGAGTCCATATCCTGGCACATTTACATTCTTTAACGGCATTCTTTCAATATTCATTAATTAAGTCGAGCATTTTTTGCATTCTTGAGACACCACCCAGATAGCACTGATTCATTGCGTTAAGGCTACGAATAGATTATTCCCGCGTTTATTTATCGGTTTGTTTGCCCTTTTTAATAGTAGCCTCATTTTAATAGCATGAAAATTTTGATCTTACAGTGACACTCGTAACAAAATTCATATTTTCTTCTACACGAGCCACCAGTCTTGAAGATTCAAGGATAAGTACTGTCACTCTTAAAATATGAACGTCTCGTTTGAATCTTATTTTGAAAAGGACATTCAGAGCTATTCAGACATGAAAAAAAACTAAAATATTTATTATATAAAACGTTTTCGACTTGTGATCGAGTTCTTTGAGAACACCCTCAAAATTCCACTTCCAAAGAACAAGACGTTTTCCACGAAAGATGTTCATAGTCTTTGCGTTTGATTGTTGAAAACTACAATCGTCTTTCTATCTTATTAAAAAAGTTTCTATAAAAATGACGTAGTCCATCATTCTTCTTTTTCTACCAATAACATATGTAGAAATTTGCATAGGACAAAAATAAATATCATTTTTGAAAGAAGATCAAGTTTGTGTTAGACTTGTTTAGATTTTGTCTGGAATTGTAAATTTTTTTAAAATTCCAAAAACAAAAACACAAAAGCTATGCTTTATAAAATGCATTTCCACACATCAAACTGTTAGACAAAGTTGCATTAAAAAAAAATGAAAAACAAACAATACCGGACTATTTACAACAAATATAAAACTGTTTTTTTCTCCTTCATTGTAGATACACCCACGCAGATATATCCATATATATGTATATATAGTTTCGAGAAGTTGATATTTGGGTTTTGTACATAGTACACGAAAAAACTTCAACTTTTCAAAGAAAGAAATAACTGAATCTAAGAAAATTGTATTAGCAAAATGACAAAAAAAACAAAAAACAAACAAGCAACAAACATTTTCTTCAACTTTGGAATAATGATTATATTTCGGAAGCGGAATGACAAATCAAAGCAATATTCAAAAAAAGAGTTTTCTATTTAAATGGCAAGAAAATCATGAATAATAATACTATAGTGGTGTATTTGATCGATGCGACTCATTCCCGGTCTAAATATTGAGCAAGTATATATGTACAGTACAACGAGAGAAAGGATGAGAGATAAAATATATGTGCAATATATTTTTCTGATTAATCACGCTGAATACAAATCGTGCGATGAACTAAAAAAGAAAAATATATAAATGGTAAATGAAATGTTTTAATAAGTCAGAGAAATAAACGGAAAGAATTTGCATGAATGTTGTCTAAAAGTTATGATAGGAAATTTTAATAGAACCACATCAAAGAGACATGAATAAGTAAATCTCATGATTCTCATATGCCGACAATAGAACGTAAAAGAATACAAAAGATCATAATCATCAGATATATCGGGTCTATAAATATATGAGTGATGATCGTACTTACTCGCATACATCACAATATTCTTTCGTTATTATTGCACGCGATGAGTTTCTTGAAACTACATTAGCTTATGTCTTGTAGAATGATCTTCAGAATAAAAATGTAGTTTCTAGATACCGCTCTCAACTCGGTATATTTCAAGAAATTGAAAAATGACAATATTTATTAGCCCCATCGTGAAACTCTGAAGCATGTATGTACATATAAAAACGTAGGCCATGTAAGTTTAGAACGAAAAGTCCATTTTATCTAAGGTAGATATAATGCTCACTATCCTCTTCTTACCAACCTTGTAGTAAAGCTCTTTTCTTTTAAGAAAAGAAAATACATTTTTTACTCTATTCTATTTTGAAAGTCATGCATGAATCTTGTGAAAAGATTCAAAAACAGTGATATACAATCAATTGAATTGATTCTCAAGTAAATATTTGTTATGAAGATAATGTTTTCCTTTTTCTAATGCTAACATAAACACTCGTGTACATATGTGTGTACACAGTTTTTCAACAGTCAACTGTGACAATAAATACATTTCAATTTTTTTTTTTCTAACGTGTTAGGGCAAAGAAAGAAGTAAAAAACAGGAGTTGTATTATCTAATTAGCACACTAGTATCAAGAAACCACAGTTCCATCTTCCAAAGTGACAATACACTTTAAATATTTAGAAAAAATGACGTAACGATATATACCCATTTAAGTTAGAAAGAAAAGTTAATTTAAGAAACCAAATAACAGATGGATAAAGCATTCAGAAAGAATGCTGGATGAAGAAAATCTTTTAATTAAAATATGATTCGCAAATCCAAAAATTAATTATACATAGTTATTGCTCAATATGATATTTTAGAAAATTAGCTACATGCTTGTTGATGTTTGTTAAATGTGAAGTAGTTTAATAGTATGAAATTTTTTCACACATTTTTAAAAGAACAATACGAATATACATTGTTATGGCCTTATATACATCGAATATCAATTTAACTCAATCTTTCTATTATTTGTAAATTTGGAAATAGAATAGAGAACACTGAAATCAGCAGCTGTTTAACAAAATTTGACCCGATTGGAACAAGAATTTTGCGTGGATAGATGTATAGATAACGTTTTAGTTCTTAGTTTAAAGCGATATGTCAAGTATATACGATGCTAATTCTACATTGAACAGCACAAACCATAGACGTATATCCAAAATATGGCATCACGGCAGTAAAGTTCAAAGTAGTTAAACTCGAACGCGGATGCGATATATGTTTAACATGTAGAAGACGATGTATCGTCGAACAAAAACAAAAACGGCAAACACTTAGAAACGACGTGAATATTGTGGATCAGCTTGTTTCAAATACCTTCGATGTCCGAGATCAATTCTGTATAATAAAAACAGTACAAATGCAAGAAGAAAACCACCGCTTGAGCCAACAGCAATCCATGTAGAAAAGCCAATATTTTCACGCTTTATCTTTGAATTTTCTCTATTCATCGTAATCATGACAACCCATATAATAACGGTTAACCAAACTAAAAATTAAGAAAATAATTATTAAAACTATAGATAAAATATTAAGCAATGTCACTGTAAAAAAAGGGAGATCTTAAGACAATTGAAAATGTCTTTTGATGTCCTCGTGTCACATGTGCATCTTATTGTGTCATGTGTCTGAAGTAGCAACGTGTCTTTTTTATTTCTGTGCAACTCTGAGTTTCTGTGTAACCTCATATTTTAGATAATACGTCATAACATTACTTAACATCTCAATGTGCTTTAATCAAATTCAGTTACCGTTTTATTTCAGTTACACTAATCCATATAAGAGACATCGATTTCAATTCAATAACTTCGACTTTTTTTTCGTGTTTATATTTTCTGTACTATAACTGGAAGAAAGAAAACTCAATCTAAACCGTTGTACTGTCGCCTTATAAATAGCAACACTTATGAATTTAATCCATTGTTTAGAACATCAATTTATATTAGTGGTTAAAAAATCGATCTCAATATGTTACACAAAATCCGTCCAATACTAAACCTTATTGATACATCTCAATAAAATGTATGTCTCGAAATGATTGAAATCTAGTTATTATATTTGAATATACAACTTACATATGAACATTGTAAGAGCAGCCAATAGAGACACAAAATGAATGGCTAAACGTCTTCGACGAATATACAAATAAGCACCAGCTAACCATAATAATATAATGCTTAATGATGATGCCGCTATTGCTAAAGATGCGCATGCAATGGCATAAGCTAAAAATAAAAAAGTAAATTGAAATTTGAAGACTAATAATTTATAGTGGACAAGGAGGAAACAGTGTTTTAGAACTGATTCTAGATTTTAAATACTTACGTGTTCGACATCCTGTAACTGATTCTTTATACATAAGAATAAAATCTCTACATGATGTAGTATTATCATCAACAAAAAATATCCCACGATAATTCTGTTCACTTGTTGATCCAGCTATATTTGGATATATCCATTTTGGTGTCAATATAGCCACAATAAAGGCTATAGTACTGCTTACAGCAATTAAGTATCCAACAAAAAACAAAGCCATCTAAAAAATGGAAAATAATGAAAATAAAACAATAGATCAACTATACTTCTTTATAAGCAACTATAACCTAGATAAAATGATTAAATTTCAATTAATATCTATTGTCAGTGGACAATAGCTATTGTTAATTCTTGCTTGTCAATATCATTGACTTAATAACTTACCCGTAGTATATATAAAATTGAGACTACAGACAGCGTTTATTTAGTAATATATACGCATACATGTGAACATACATCATATATGTTCACATCGAAACATAAACATACGGAAGAAGAAATACTGAAAGCGATTGTCTTTTTCAAGACATGTAATTCCCATACATAGTATGTTTCAAAAGCGTGTAAGTCCATTCGGAATATGTTTTATAAATAGATGATAACAAAATGTTAATTTTGATCTTTTATTCTCTTTCTCTCGCAATCAACCGATGAATAAAAATCTATGATTTAATGAACAGCGATTAATCAGTATTTAAAACAATCTTCAGATATTCTATATCAGGTAAAGATAATAAATTGGGGTAAATGCACAACATTGTTTGATATGATTTTTGATACAAGACGTTTTTATTTAAAAATAGCATATCTTTTATAGGAATTTTAATTATTTATCAATAAAAGATAAACAAAAATATTAGTAAAATAGTCTTTGAAAAAACGCATTTTAATTGACAAAAAGATTGTCGAATATTGGTGACGGACCATAGAAGAAACTTTTGTTAATAGAACAAACATATTGCGACAAGAATACTCTATATATGCCTCATTTTATCTCTAAAAAATTTCGCTGTGAGAGTATCAAGATTCTGACTGTAGAAGTCAAACATGTCATCGAATACCTAATGCTGATGTTTTTAACTTTCATGAACAAGAAAATTCTATTTTATTTATGATGAGGTGTTGATAATTTTACACATTTCTCTTTTTCTGTTCTATTAATGTTCTTTCCACGTTCAATTGAATTTAATATAAAAAAAGATCAAAAAAACGCATCCTAGCTGTCATAGGCACTCTATCTAAACAGACTAAGCTTTAAGTGGCAATACCTACTTGATAATAAAATTTCTTTTATCTTAAAAATAAAGCGACTTACAAGAGTATATAGTAGAGTTCACAAATCAATATTGTTCAATATAATAGTTCTCTTTCACTTTTTTTTTTTAAAATGGGAAAATAGTCCCTACAGTCAAAAATAAAAGTAAAGGTTCCTTTCCTAGGAACGAACACATAAAAAGAACCGAAAAAATTACAGGTAAACATCGCAAAAGAGAGAGAGAGAGAGAGAGACGTAGAAAATAATTATCTCTCTTCTTCTTCTTCTTTTTTTTCTCCTGTTATTAATGTATAGTCGAAGTAAGAATAGAGAAAAAGTCGTGCATATAGTAAAAGCATAAAATTGACTGCAACAACAACTTTATGTTCAATACAAAAATCGTTATAGATATAACGTTTAAAATGCCATTGTTTGCCTTAGAATGTGAGAGAGAAAAGAGAGAGACTATAATATTCACCATGGACATTTTTTTTCTTCTCTTTTTTTTTATGAATAATGACCCACATTCTTTTACCTTCTGTATATTATTTGTGCTCAACAAAGATAATAGACTTATTCATTTCACTATGACATAATTCCTAGATGTTTTCTCCAGAGACCAACATATGCATGAGTTACTATCATTCTAATTAAAAACGGCTTTTTTTTTTTTGAAAAACAATTCGCAAACACTTCTATCCTTAGATAAAACATAATTGAATGTAACAAAAACGAAATAACTTCTGTGACAAGGTTAATAACATCGAAAATAGTAATTATCAGACAAAAAATTGGTTCACTCCTATTTATCGCCAGAGAATATCTAACAATTGATAAATCAATGAAAAACAACATTGTGTGGTTAAAAATACTGTTACTACCATATATAATTCGTTTGATAGGCTCTTTTATCATAGTAAAGTGGGCATAAATGTATAACTAACATAGTGGAAAATGGTTAGTTGATGTGCGTGACACTATTCAAACTATATGGAGAATACTTGAGTAAAAGTTTCGGTTAAAAGAAAACGTCTGAATAAGGAAGGTTACAACTACAGCACGAACAGTGATCGTTAAAAGTCGACTGAAAATACTAATATTTCCTCCTGTTACACATTTTCCTGTGCTTCAATTGTACTAAATGTGAATTCTCTTTTTCTCAAGAATTTCACATACTAATGAGTTCACATTTATGAATTTTTATCTTTATAAACAATATTTCTTCTTTCCTTTGCCAAAAATTGGCAATAATTGATGTTCAATAAAAAAAATTATTTGTTTTTTTCATAATCTAACGTTCATTGTAACTTTTTTCTCAATTATCTCACTGAATAAGTTTAAAACTTTTTAATATCTAAAAAAACGAATTTTTTTATCGAATGCGATTATATAAAACAGAAATATTATGACTTATAGAATAACTCACATATATACACAGAAACATGAAAAAAAATAAATAAATGAACAAAACAAAAGTACACATCACATCTTATCAAACTTGTATGTGAAAACTGTGCCGAATGATCCTATCCAAATCTATATGGTAAGTTAGAGCACATTTAAAGTTATAGAATGCATAAATGTCTTACCCTGTTCTCCCACTTCTTCTTCGATATTTCTTGAAAAGAAAGAAAAAGATTTTCTTTTTCTTTTTGTCAAACTAGTATACGGATAAAGGTATAATTTTCAACATTTGAAAAAATGTTTATTTTTCCTTCTTCGTCTTTCTAATTTTCTATCTAGAAAATAATAAGATAAAAATAAATACAGCAGGATGACAACATGGTATACAAAACACAAAAAAAAAAAAACATAGAATAATAATACAAAAATTTTAAATTGTAACAAATTTTTTTTTAAAAAAAATTCTTATCTAATCTCGTTGTAAATGTCAGTAGTTCCTTTTTCTTCCATTTTATTTAATAGATTTATAAAAATAATTTGTTCATAGTCATAGCACGAACTAAAATAATTTATAAAAAATTGCTTTTATAAATAAAGAAAAATGAACTCACGCATACAGTTAGACAATGTTGCTTCAAGTATCAATTCACTATGCTTATTCTTGCTGAAAGCTAGCATATACAGTAAATCGATCATGCACATTTGCTGTTTATATCCTTACTTTTCGGATCTCTGTTATATTTTCAAATCGCTTTTGGTCTTTTTTTTCATGACGGTTTACTTCAAATGAAATAAGAGCAGGCTGTAAATATCATTTGAGAAGACGAACTATTCAAGAGTACAAATCGTTGATATAGAAATTGAAATGACTTTTTTAATGTTTTCTTTTGGACAGTATATGTGTGTAACTGTTGGAGAAGAATTTGTTTTAAAATACTTTAAAGTAAAAAAAAAAACAGTTTTTTCCCAAAAAATATATGCATATCTACAACAGGTTTTTTTAATACCGCTGCAATTCTTTTTTATTCGTGTATGTACTTGATAAAGTTCAATTTGATTAAGTATAACAAAATTCGTGTTCATACTGAAAGAAGTAGACAAGGGAAAGTAAATATTAACAGTCCTATTAACTAAAACACTTCAAATTTTGACTGATAGCAGCAGATAGACACTTTCGTCTTAATAGACGATTGAAGAGATATGAATCGTTGATTGTTATCGAAAAGAAAATATTATAGAGTTTTGTTTACACATTATCTATAAAATGCTTAAAAGGAGAAGAGTTGATTTTTCAACAAAAACATTATACAAACTGATGTTGTCTAGTGCCGCAGGTAAGTAGAAAATTTTTATTTTTATGTTTTACATATATAACATGTGAATGAACAAAAACGAGAGAAATGTAAAATTATTTATATTCACACGAAATGCTATCGGTTCAAAAATGTTATAATCAAGTGTATAGAATAGTTTGATAGTAAAGTCATTAAATTAATTCTTATCGTGTGTGTATATGAACAAGGTAGACTTACTTTATATATTAAAACTATATAAAAAATGATTGACTGCTCATAAATCATCAAATTATATTATATATAAACTCTTTAGTTAATAAGTCTTTTATCTATAATTCATTGAATGTATTATATTATTCCGAATATATCCGAATATATCAAAATCAACGAATGTTTAATCCATTTATTGTAATATGATAATTATTAGTGTTCAGCAGATAATCTAACTTCGCACTTCAGGATATAAAAACTTGAGTATATCTACTGTTGTCCTTTAATACTAAGCGCTTCAGAATATAAATGAAAAATTCAAACGATATAGATGACTTGTAATCGAAAAGTTTGTACCTACCTGTAGCTCAGTCACCAAGAGATGTAAGAGAAAACTTCCTAGTAGTTTTAGTCAGTTTAGTAAACGTTGCGTTGAATATCAGTGTCTGTTTGACAAAAATTTTTTCGACTTCCTAAGGTTCCCTCCAAGCAGACCTTCAGAGGTTGAAAATATTTTTATTAAACAGACACTGATATTCAACGCAACGTTTACTGAACTGACTAAAACTAAAAAGTTTTCTCTTACATCTTTTGGTGATGAACTGTAAAATGTTGCAAGTCGCCCATTCTTAATCTTCTTCTGGAAAGTCTACTTTGTGTTAAGTTTTATTTTTTAACATAAATAACCTGTTCGGATTATATATAATATCATTTTAAATATTATATGGGTCTATCTCGTATAAAGATTTCACCACCTTTAAAGATCAATAAAGTCACATATGGTCTCTTTTCTTTATCTCTCTCTTTCTCTCTCGTTCCTTTCTTTTTTGAGTATTATATAATTCATCTTCGACCAACTGGTACCATATTCAATTGAGAACTACCTATTTTCACACAATGGGGATTTTTCATAATTAAAATTACCACTAAAACAGTAAAAACATTTGACACATATGAAAATCGTCGATAACACTATGTATATAGGTTTTTTATGTGAAGACAAATGACAGTTGTACGATAATGTGTAGATATACGAAAATGAACTTAAAAATGGATATATTATACGATTGGACATCTAGAATCTTGTGAACAATTTTATAAATCATCATCATCAAATATAATTTAAAAAGAAAATGTATCATGTTTAGATTAGAAAACTTTGATATCAAACGCAAAAGAAAATGGAGTAATATCTATCCGTGAAAAAAGAATTGAAAACTAATAATAGATACCAAATTCTATTACGTAGTTTTTGATATAAAATAAACAATGATGATCTACATCATCTCTGCATGATAATTTTATACGCCTTTATTTGTTTATGTCACAAATACATATTTCCATAGTCTATAGGAGTACGCGTAGTATTTCATATTTTAGATTATGATTTTTATTCTGAGACCATACTTTGCGTATTTTATATTATATAATACTATGAGGATGAGTAGATAGATGTAATATTTAGTCTGTTTTTTTTTATAAAGCTTAATTTCAAAAAGATAAAGGTCATCTCTGTACATATGTGTGCACAAATTATTTATTTGTATAAAAAGCATGTACCTGTTACATATCAATGTTTATTATGACCTTCTACTATGAACATTCTTAATACGCAACACGTGTTTGAAATACCGAAGTGAAGATGAATTTTTTTTTTTCTTTTAAAGCAAAATATTTTTATAACAACGGTTTGACAGCAATTCTACAATACTATAGAATATTTTGTTAAACTTTTTGATCAAAAACGTCTTTTATAATATAGTTGGCCTTTCTTCTACGTATCTGTTTTCTGAAAAGCACGCCATATATGTGTTTGTTTCAGCATGGTTCTTTCTTCCAGTCATTGGAAACTGATATTTTACAAGTTTTACAATCCCTAACGGCATATCTTGCATGCATCAACGAAGGTTAATATAAAAAAGTAACTTTCTTTTCTTCTTTATTTTAACATCAATGGTTGTGTATGAAACTGAAAGTTAGTCTAGATCGCGATCTAATTTTCCTGACAAAAAGAAAAATAATCAACTTTCGATCTCAGACAATATACTTTTTATACTCAACAAAAAAATGTGTTAGAGAGAAAAACTAGTGTTATACTTTTTTAGAATAAAAAAACGTGATTTTTACATACAAATTATTTTGAAGGTAGAGTATATACAATACATATATATATATATATTTATACACACACACATACACACAGTCAAAAGAAAGAGGTAAAAAGAAGAAAATTAATTTACTAGTGAATTTATGTATATGTGTGTGTATGTTTGCGTTTACAACGTTCAAAAGTTTTGTAGTATGTGTTTTGAAATGCAATAAGCTTATAAACTAAAACATTTTGAACTTTATACAGAAAAGTAGGCGTGAAAAAGGGAATAAACATGCAATTATTAGAGAGAGAGAGAAAAAGCGAATGAATGCATTTTAGTAGTATGGGTATCAATCAGTGAGACATAAACGTTTTTCTCTCCTTAATCGTCTATATCGATCGAATATTTGAGTTTAAAATTCCGATTGTTCTTACAACTTTGTCAGACAGATTTTAAAGATCTTTTGTTAACTAGAACAAATTTTCAGGGTCTCGTTTCACCATATTTAAACTATTTTGACTAAACGGTTGACTGGTTCAATCAGATGGCCAGACATTCTCTATAATTAATCAGACAGAGGTAACATGATATGAGACAAGGTTATAAACTTTTAGTAAAATTATTTGTTTCTCATAGACAACATCGAAGGCAAAACAGACATTTTTTACTTGATCTTGCCATAAATATTCGGTACATTCCTGTTTTCCGATTCAATGAATAATAGAGCCTTATAGGAGGGAATTGAATGTCAAACAACAAACTTATGAAAATATGATTCAATGAGACAATTGAAATGACTAGTAAAAGTTCAATTTACGACTCGACTGATGTTAGTAATCGAATAGACAAACCGCTATTTGCTCTGGCAAAATTATTGCCTTTAATATATAATTATGCTCTTTTTTACTTAAAACTGTTGATGAATAAAGTATACAAGACCATTTGGACTACTCACAGTCAGTTCCCAAAATTTTTTCAGCGTTTTGAATAAAGTTAAATAAGTTTCGAAGAACATTTGAAACATACTTGTTCATAATCGAATAGCAAATGAAACCTGTATCTTAAGCATTTCACTTTCTTTATGAATAAAACTACGTGACCTCTCCAATGAGAACAATTTTCTTAATCATTTCTTGAGCGAGAACAATTTCAGAGGAATAGTAAAACATGAAGACACTTACAGACGGCCACAGACATCCATGGATATCTGTGTAGTTGTCTGTGGCTGTCTGTGTAGCTGTTTGTGTGCTGTCTGTGGGTGTATTGATGTTTTACTATTGCACAACAATTTCAAATGATGCGCTCTTGAAGGAAAACATAGTTTGAATATAAATTCTGAAAAATATCGAAATCAAATAAAACAATCGAGTAGAAATTCTAAAAAAAATGATATCATGGACTCCTACCTCTTTCTTTTTTGTTCTGTACTTTTTCCTCAGTCACAATAAATATAGCTTAAACCAATATAAATTTTTAATGAAAAACAATTATAAATTTAGAAGACAACAGATTAAAACATAAGCTAATTAAAAACTTCTGAAGCTCAAAACTAGAAAAAGACTAATGCAACTGTGGTGCCGATATTAATTCTTGGCTCAGAATAGAATTTGAAAGCTAAAGAGGCTATTTAGATCAGTTCAAAAAAATAAAGAGTATCAAGACGGTCAACATGATAAATATTCAGCCTTATAAAATAGTTGAATTTTCAAATGCACTACCGTTATTGAGAAACCAAAAATGTCATTACCATTTGCTACTGAAGATATTAGTAAAGATGGCTATAAGTCGTTATTGTATAAAACATATCGTTAACGTCTTCATTTGTGTAAAGTTGATGGCACTTAAACATGGTGTTGCACTAAGTAAGTTGTTGATTTGACATTAATCCTGTTGTTATGACTAAATATATTATTCGAGTTCTTAATGCATGCGCACACGGTGAAAAAATGGATAACTGGCGCAATATTTAGCACAGACACATGGAATTTTTTTGGCTTCATAGAATTATGTCCACGCACTAATAATCCAATCGAAGAATATCATAATAGGAAAGCAAGTAAACATGTATCAATGTATCTCATTGTTTTCCTTCAAGAGTGACCAATTTAAAATTATTATCAATCGAGATCGCACCTAAAAATATGCCTTTTACTTTCGCCACTTTTCAAATTAAGTAGTGGGGTAGAATTTTTCAGTATAACTTCCTCATTGCCTATATGATCAAAGACTGTGGCAGTAATTTTCTATCTTTTGCGTGTAATTTCTACGGACTGACTATAATCTCAAAGAAGAACAATAAAAAGTATGACAATTCCTTTTTGTTTTTGAAATTTCTAATCAATTAAGCAAGGATAAGTCTAAATGACTGGCAAGTCATATGAGAAATAAAAAGAAAATACTCTACAAGGGTATAGTTTTTAATTAGTTTACTCAATGTTGAAGTAAGCTGGTTAAGCTCATTCAAGCCAATTTTACTGTGTTGCTCAAAATTATCACCAATGAAGGAATTATGATCTGATCAGCCAATTGAATGAAAACATTCTCTCAAAAAATTTCAGCGTTTACAAGGATTACATATTAGATGCTTGTCTCGTCATATGGTACACGAACTCTTTATCTTCCAAAAGGAGCACATATATAAGCATTTATTATTACATCAGGACTAGAGTTGCCACCTGTACAAGGCAGAAATCCGAAATCATAATCCGAAAAAACCAAAAACCTATTTTCACTGCCTTATTTAACCTTTTTCTACTGCATAGAAAGTCTAAAAGATTTCTTCTCTAGCGCTATATGATTTTATTCGATAAATACAAGAAAATAAAAAACATAAATATAAATTTCGATTTTAATCGACACGCTGTTTTTGGAGTAAATATTTTTGATCTAAATGAATGAGTTTCAATAGTTCTGGCTTTAGCAAAAAATAATTTTAAATTTGAGTGCATGATAACGATGAGTTTAACCGAATCTACAATCCAGCTGCAATGAGTTCTGTCGACACACAATTTCGTCTGCTCACTGTCAGAAGAAGCGAATAAAGAGAGAAATAGAGAGAAAAAAAGAAATAAACAAAACCGAAAGAAAACTAACTGGCACTTTAGCTGACCTATAATATAAGAAAGAGAACTCCACAAACTATAAAAAAACACTTGAAAATCTTCATGATCAGCGAAAAACAGCCAAAAGCAGAAAATTCTCAAAATCCGGACAAGGTGACAGCTATGATCAGGACTAAACTTTACACTTTACACAATCTAGGTGGACAGCCCTCGAAGTGCGATCATTCTAAACGCAAATGAATGAAAGTGCGTGCATAGAACAATGTCTGTAAAATACACTCACTATTTTGCAAAAATAATTCATCACATTTCAAAACAATTTTTATTTAAATTAGAGCAAGTTCACACTATGTTTTGACAATCTTTGAAATCAGTATTTCATACCCTTTTTATGTCCGTATTTCACAACTTTCGTCTATGCTTTTGTGTTAACTTCCATTGATGAAAATGAGAGCATATTAGTTTGGAACTGCACCAAATTATAGACTTTTAATGTCAATTGTTTCATTTTTTTATCTGTATCATGGGCAGAGTTACCAGATAGTCCACATTTTGCGGACAAATTCCGGATTTTTGACTTTTTTCCGCAATGTGTCCGCATTTTCTGCTTTTCTCCTGAGTTAAAAATTCGTTTAAACTCATCGTTATCATGCACTGAAATTTATAATTATTTCTTATCAACGCCAGAACTGTTTAAACTTATTCATTCTAATCAAAAATATACAGGTAAAAATAATGTGTCAATTAAAATCGAGATTTACATTTCTGTTTGTTGTTCTCTTGTGTTTTATTGAGTAATATAAAACATCTTTTTGACTCTCTATCAGTGAAAAAAAATTTCGTCTGAGCTAAAAAAATTTCGTCGGAAAATTTCGTCTGAGCTCGTGTCCAGATTTGGTACTCAATCTAATCAATATTTAACGAAAACATGCATTCTCTCACTGTATCTCCCAAAATAGTTGAAAGCAAAATCCTCCTCCCACTTTTCTTCCATGACAAAATAATTCTCAAATTGATATCAACATTATTATTATCATTTAGTTTTTGTGTTGAAATTCTGATGGTAGATGATGTTGTCTTCTCGTACGTCTATGATCTTCACCCAGAAAAATTTACACTCCTTCTGCTTTTTCTGCTCTCGCCACGGCACCGGTGCAATGTCTCGTGATACAGATAAAAAAATGAAACAATTGACATTAAAAGTCTATAATTTGGTGCAGTCCCAAACTGTATGCTCTCATTTTAGTCAATGGAATAACACAAAAGCATAGACGAAAGTTATGAAATACGGACATAAAAAGAGTATGAAATACTAATTTCAAAGATTGTCAAAACATAGTGTGAATTTGCTCTAATTTAAATAAAAATTGTTTTGAAATGTGATGAATTATTTTTGCAAAATATTGTAATCGAAAACAAAAGTGTCCATTAAGATCAAGTAACATTTTATTTTAAAAAGCGAAGTGATTGAACAAAAGGTTTTTGTCTTAAATTACTGTAATTTTATGAAAAATCAGATGTATAGACGCGATTTATCAGTACATGAAAAACACGTAACTCTGCTACCAGAATCTCTGTGCGTTACCGTTTTTTCTCTTTTTGTCTATCCTATAATTTTCGGAAAGAATAGCGTAGAAACCTGGAAAGCGTCTTGTTTTGTAGAATGAAGTGCGTACTTCAAAATCCAAAAACCAAAAGAAAAAAAAAGAATAAAGAAGAAAGGTATATAGGCGATAAAGAAAATATTCCACAAGATATGGATTAACTTTGAATTATTTTACTCAAAATTTTTGCGTTTTAAAAAAAAGATTAATCAACTCTTTTCTCAAGGTTTTTTTAGTGCAATAGTTGTAATGTATCCGAAATAGGCAAAATTATACACGACAAAAAGATTATCCGTTCACAAAAAACCGTTCATTCGATAAGCATACAAAAAAAAATGTCAAAAAAGCGTCCACACAAAACTCCGTTCAGAAAAATATAGAGCAATATGTGACGGAAAATCGTGAAGTTATGAATGCTTTTTTTTTGCTGTGTAGACTCAGTTGATCGTTACAGATTGAAAATTAATGAGTGCATATTAAGGTTAACCAATTTTAGGACAATCTTATATATAAAAATTTGCTTTTATTGGTTAAAAACAACTTAATACCGCAGGAAATACTCACATAAAATTTTACATTCTATTCAAAATTACCTCATACAATTCTACAAATTGGAACAGGCAAATAAATCAAGAGCACTGGTAAACAAACATTCTTTTTGCATTATATTTTACTAATACTAATTGATCAGGTGATACGATTTGTATCATTCAGTTTGTTCAGTTAGTATATTGCCACTTTGTATGTTGCCGACAATTAGCAGGCCACCTCGACTATATCATCAGAAAGCGACCATTATATTCTTTAGTGCGTATCTGATAAAAGAAAAACAAATAATTTAATATTTCCTTTACAGTAACTAGTGAATCTCTCATATCATAGATTATTTTGATTTGTGTCTTTTTCTCTCAATAAGGATATATGTAAGATAAAGGGCAATGGTTCATTTGTTATTCCACAAGACGAGTCATTTTTACTAATGAAATTAAAACATTTGTCGGACAATAACCAAAATCTGACGTCGTTGCTCTCTAACACCTATTCATTTATTATTAATTTTTTTTAGAAAAAAAATTTTGAACAAAAGATTTTGAAGACGTCGATAAAAAGTATTCGGAAAAAACTTTGTTTGTAAAATGCAAAATACGCAAAGAAGAAATAAGACTCATAATTCAATGGTAAAACAGCCAGACGAAATTTGTTGATATCATATGTTTTTATTCATCATTATTGAGATTTTCATCCCAATGATCAGATACGGTTTATCATATGGCTTTCATTGATTGCTTTTTACTCATTCCAGACGATTGCTGTCTATTTTTATTTTTTTTATGAATAATTTGACTAACTAATTTCAATGTTAAATCATAAATAAAATTCATTGAATGGGATGTTTTATTTTCTATGCATCTGTAAAAGTGTCACTGTATATTTTGAACATAACAGTGATTCATGATCTACTTCAAAATTCTTGTTGTCCAACGTCATGCCTATTAATGTCCATTGCATTTAATTAGCTCATTGTATATCCAATCGTATGTAAATAACACTTTACGCATGCTTTATAAACAAGTGCAACAATCTACGAAGACATATTATTCTTAGAAATAATTTCATACATTTGAATAATGGCAACAATTTTAGATTAAAAAGAAAAGTAAATTATCCGGAAGTGAACTGTTAAGTTGACTTTACAAATTCCTAACGTTGAAAGTGAACTTTGTCATCAATATTAACACAATTTTGAGCTCTAATATTTAATTTGTGAGACTCTAATATTTCTTAGATAACGCTTCTTCCATAGAGACGAACAAAATATTAGAAGGATTACATGACGTGTAAGACATTAGATTCAACACATTTGATAGCAGTGTACAGTTTATGCTTCATCACCTTTCATGATCTTTAATCCATGTATCTACGACGTATAAACTATGAATAAAAATGCACTAACAGCTAATAGACTTGGAGAAAGAAAAAAGAGAATAGAATCTTTCTATCTATCATCCATGATTAGTACTATGTAATAATTCAGGAACACTTACATACTAACAAAACATCAATAGCCGTCAGTTTTCAAATACATACAATGATAACTATAGTTTTGGTAGTAGAACTGTTCAAGTATGGACATGTATAGAAAAGAAAGAAGCAAAATCAAGCAAAAAAAAAATTAGAGAGAGAGAGAGAGGAGAGAGAGAAAACAGGAAATGAGAAAAAACTGTTCTCAATATATTTTTTCTTTTCTGAAAATATACCACATAGATATGACTCTACGGTATTGGATATAATATTGTTTTGTTTGTTGTTTGTTCTCAGTTGCCTCTTCTATATTATGTGTGACAATAGAAATTCGTTTGTCTTTTTCTAACAGTCGTGAGATTTATGCATGAACAACGACTGAAAAAACAGAGTGATGCAACAAAAATAACAAATATGTTTAGTGTTACAGTGTCACCAATGAGTTTGACGGCGAAGAGTAGTTACTTATCTATTGTCATTGTATTCTCTTTGGGGTTGAGCATATCATTCGGTAAGCACAGATACAATATCATTTTTTTTGTGTTTCTTAGCTCAACAAAACCACATTACTATTTTCAACGAACAGTTCTCGAGAATACTGCAAGGTCAAAGAATCATTTAGTTGGAGGGAAGGAACGTCGAGCTGAACTTAAATATGCTGTAAATCTGTCTGTCAAAATAACTTAATGTTCTTAGCATTTCCTGTTTTAATAACAACATCGCCCGCAAATTCATCGATTCAATCAAATTTCAATACAAAAACAAATATTCTTTTAACAAAGTTACCATTAGCTCAGTCAAATAGAAGTCGACATCCGACACATGTGCTACGTGTTAGAATAAGAATTGATACAATTGACAATGCATTAATTGAAACATTAGTAAATCAAAAACAATTGGAAATAATTGAAAAGCAATTGAAACAACGTAATATACCGTTTCATCAAATACAAGATAATAAAGATGGAATAACCATCATCGTGGGCCCATTTCACAAAGCAAATCAATTACATTCAAATCAATCGAGATTTAATGCAAATTTTAGTACAATTATTCCACAAAAGAAGTTTTTTTCACACAGTGAAAATGATCGAACATTTGAACATGGACTCCCGTTACGTGTGGAAGCCCAAGAATTTGATCTCGCAGTTGATCAAGGTTAGCTAGTATAAAATTTTAAAATACTTCTAATCAAAACTCGGCAGAACAAATCTACCCATCGGCAAAAGAATTGACGAAAAAACGCGTTAAATGTTTCAGATCGAACGCTTTTTTATCGTCATTTAAAGGCATTTTTCCTTAGTCTATCGTTTTATAAAGTCATTTTATCGAATTTCATAAGCGTTGATGAATTTGAAAGGCAATCAAAATGTTAAAAAAAAAAAACGCGTAACGCGTAAAAAAAGGTAACGCGTTTTGAAACGATTCAAAAAATGAAAACAGTGAGAGGATAAAGAAGTTCGAACCTTCTATTTTTCTTTCAGCAGTCTTCTACTTTTCCCTTTGACCCTATCCTCTTGACATACTGCTATCTGACAATAAATTGATCAAGGGTAGTAGAATGAGTACTTTACAGTTCGAAAAAGTTCTCACATTTAAGGCAGACAGTTGCCGGTCAAAATCAGAATTCTTCGTAACACTCAGTGTGCTTCTGAAACACTTTTCTTCTATTAACAATGAATGTAGAGATACTATAGTCATGTTTACTCGAACAGTTTCTCAGAATTTTAGTGTAATTAAGGTTATTTGAGTTAAAACTACGTTCAACCCAGTCTCTCAAACATTTTTACTGAATGTGCTAGCGAACAATCGTAAAAAAAAGCCGTTTAAACGTGTTTTTATCCTCTCAGAACGTTGTAATAAGGCATTAATTAATAATATCAAAACAGTAATTGGAACGCGTTTCATAATGACAAGATCTAAAAGCAGCATAGAAGCAATTTCATTGCGAAACGGGTTTCCAGTAGTGCTGATTTTGAAACATTTAACGTTTTTAACGGCTATTTTAATGTCATTAACAAACGTGTTCTCAAAGAACAAGTTTTTTGTATCGTTTCAAAATGATCTTTTTTGCCAGGAACTCCTTATGTGATTTTCATTTGAAAAAAGAAAATTTGAAAGAAAATATTTAAATTAGTTGATAACAAAGAATCCTACGCAAAGTTGATTTCTTCCATTAGGTAAATGTCAAACGTATCATTTTTCTGTTTAGAATCGTACGAATTTCGTAATTGCTTGGAGAGT
>CAJNOQ010001977.1:0-27129 GCA_905250885.1 Didymodactylos carnosus | reverse complement strand
TTTTTGCTCTTTTTGTTGGTCTTATAGTATTTGAATGCGAGACCGTGAAAACTTGAGAGATGTCTCATTTTGTAACTAAGAGTGTGCTCTTCAAAATCTGATCGAAACTCATTTCAAAGTATATGATCGGTTTTCTGCTATAGTGATTTTTCCAACAGCCCTAACCCAATTTCCAGCGAAATAGGGCTATTAGAATTTGATTGTATCAGAAAAATAGCTCAGTATTTTACATTGAGTTTCATATGGATTTTGACAAGTGCACTTTTAGCTACAAAATAGGATGGCTTCCAGCTTTTCATGATATTTTTTGTAAATTCTATAAATGGAACAAAATGACAAAAACAGTAACGCACAGACATTTGATTGATCGTTACGCGGATTGGCTGATGTGTATTGTACGAGCGCCGAGGAGAAGGCAAACTATTATCTCCACTAGCCAAGGCTGCTCATTGATAGATGAACAGCACAATTTTCTGCGCCGTATCAAACCCGATGACTAAGAAAATTCAAGATATTCTACCACCGATTTTGAAGAGTTTTTAAATTTGTTTAAATTAAAAATTCATCAAATCAATAAAAACCTCAGCAATATCTCTTCTTCTATAAGAGATTGTCTGGGATAGAAAAAAATGATATCTTTGTCTAAGAAAAGGTCATAAAATGATTTAAGGAGAGAAATGTAGGCCAGAGTGTATCCAATATTCTCTGAGCAGTTACTCTCTAGCTATAACAAAACTTTTTTCTTAATGTATAATATAAAAACATAGGTAAAAACAGAAAAATAGAGATTCTATGTATATAAATCAGCAGTAAAAAAAAGAGAAGTAAAATCATAATTCGCTAACATGATGTCCAACAGGAGACTGCGAACGAGATGAACTAGAGAGATCATCAAATGCATCCATGGGATTCGATAATGTTGGTGATGGTTGAGTGTCTAAAAATAAAATATAACATTAATATCCGTATAACATTAAAAAATAGAAATATAACCTGAGGAAAATCGAACATGTTGTGGTCGTACATTTATTTTCGACGGGACCTGTTTATAATTATCACAATAACGATGCGACGGTGTTGATTCATTTAACTGCCATTTTTTCGTGCTAGGTGCTTGTTCAACAAGAACAAGTCCTTGAAAAAAACAAAAAATAGACCATGATGAAATTTTTAACAGGTAGATTTGGATTATGAGATCTAACATCTACACCACATCAACAAAAGAAAAACGTACCTTGATAGTCGGGAGGTGGAGATGTAGATGATCGACGTCGATGAAAAGTTTTATTACTAATATTATTTGGAATTGAATTTTGATAGTATGGTAATGGTTTAACTGATAATTGTTCATTATTATCATTATCAGACAATAGAATTGTGTCAAATTTTGAGCGTTCTTCTAATTCAAAGGATGAACGATTTGATGATTTTTTTCTTCGTTTAAACGACGATATTGCAGAAATATCATTAGATGGTAAACTATTTGTACGTGAATTTTCTTCAGTTGTATAGGTATCAGTGCCTTTACACTGTGAACAACGTCTAGCCACTAGTGATTTACGATTTGATGCATTACATTGAATTGCAAAACGAAGTTCTTTTAACAATTCATACCAAACAGAATGCTAAAAATAGTGTGAATACCACTAGTAAGTAATAGTAAAAGTACCATTCGAACGAATACATACTCTATGCTCAGGATGGTTTTTTCTAGCATGATAGATAAATTCACCAACAGCTACAATTAATGCTAAGATGATACCGCCTGAAAAAGTAAACGAAGTTTATGATACTCATATTTACTGAAAACTTCTTTTCCATTATTTAGTTTAAAGAATTGTGGAGATAGAATAAGTAGATTTAACAAATGCTGGTAAACATTTTTCTTTAGGACCATTTAATTCTACTATGAATAGTACTAACCATCATTAAATAAAAATTTGTCGATATTATACAAACCTAGTAGAACAACAAATATTCCACCAACATTTTTCACTCCTAATGGACTTGCTTTTGAATCTTTTTTATCTTCTCTTACGCATGATCCTTTTCCTTTCCACCATTTATTGTACGATTTTTGTATTATACCTTTTTCTTGTAAATCAAGTATTATTTCAGAAAACTTTTCACGATGTGGACTACCTAAAACAGATTGAAAGAACAATTGATTAAAGAGGGTGAGAACGTTATTCGTCGATGTAATTTACCTTCCGGTAGACCAATACCATAGCCTTTATTATCCAACAAACCACCAATTTGTGTTAAACTACATTCTCGTTGTACAGTATACTCAATTGTAGTTGATTCCATTAAGTAAGCATATTGTCCTTTTTGTGTTTTCTCAATACCCTCACTATTACTGTCTACAAATACATCGGGATTAGATACCATCTGTTTCCACATTGTCTGATAGGTTGGAATGCTTGATTCCTAAAACGATATAAACCAATTAATTCTACAATACTCCTTCATGTTATAGTTACGATGATACGAAGTATCAAACAGCAACTGGACAATATTCAAGTAATGTGTGAATTGAATATATTTATTTATAAATCCAAAGATATTTTACTATTCAAGTCTTACTTTAAAAAATTGTTGCGTTGTACCATTTTTTAGTACACCATATTTATATTTGCTTTGTTTTGCTAAATCTTCAGCACTTTCTATTGGATTGGTGAGTTTTTCAACTGTGAGAAACGCAGCTAAAAATTAATAATACGAATCACAGTATACATCATATTTATCAAATAAGATTATTCTTACCTAAATTAGCTGTATATGAAGATATTAATATGAGTGTAAAAAACCACCAAATTCCAGAAACAAGCCTTGTTGATATTGCTGATGGACTAACATCGGATCCTAGAAGAAAATCTTTCGTGATAGTATCTGACATGCTTCTTGTCCAACAAAAAGATTTTATACTGTTAGAAACATGTAGAACACGATAGATTTAGATCTTAAGTTAGAGTACTAGCTTTTCAATATTTCATGTTACACTTACCTTGCTGCATTAAAGTTCCAATTGAAAACCACAACGTATTACTAACTGTAAATCTATTTTCTAAATAATTATAATCTGTATCACATGGATAAGGGTTACGCCATTCATCTGGTGAACAACGTGCTATTAGTAACAAGATGAGACTAACGGTTAATACAGCCGTAAATGTATATATCCATATTTCTAGCGATAATGGACTGAGAAAACTGAATAATCCCGGTTTCTCGGGGAGTGGTAATTTAAACAAAATAGCTATGCCCAAACTCAGAAACGGTTTAGTAAAATCGATTTGCTTCTCTCGTGCATAATTTACTAAAAAAAACGAAAGAACGATGATTAATTACAAATACGAGGGATGTATTACACATACTTGTTAGGGGTGCAACAGCTAAATCCGCTTCCTAAATTGCAAAAAATAGAATTATACACATAGTCTACCATCCTTTCATATTATAAGAGCCCTAGTTGTTTTTTGAATACTTGCAGGTGTGTTTCTAGCAGTAGAAATCTTTCTAGAAGCATTTCTTAAAATAGGTTTTCCGTGAGTTCTTTCAAAAATCCGGTTGTTTCACAGGAACTTATGATAGAACAAAACAGATTTTTTTCATGGATTGATACCTTAGAATGTCTTCTTCAAAATGATGTTTTTTGACAATTAGGAATTTCCGCCTGTTTGCATATAATATTAAAAAGCTTAATATTCACTCAGAAAACACCAAAATCTTAGAATCTACGGTATTTAGACTATTTTATATTCTTCTATCTATGAGAAATCTACAAAAACGAATTTAGAGAACCCTTAGCTTTCCAAAAGGGCTCCTAGAGAGCCTCTGAAGATTTTCAATTTGTTCGATCGTATAATCACGTCTAAGCGCTAAAATTAATCATATTCTAAAGTTCTGAACGCGTTCTGGTGTTTTCTGAGTGAATATTGAGTTTTTTAATATTAGATGAAAACAGACGGAAATTCCTAATTTTCGAAAAACGTGGGTTTAATTAGTTTTTAAAATATTTTTCTAAAAACAAATATTTCCACAAGGCTCCGTATGATTGATTACCTTTAGTTCACCGGTTTTTGAGGTTACCAATAGCCGCAGGGTATCAGTTGTCGGACTCGAAGGAAATTCGACACTACCCAAACCACTGAAAATCAAGATCCCGCTTGACTCCCATTTTGAAGAAGACATTCTGAGATATCAATTCATGAAAAAAATCAATTTAGTTCTATCATAAGTTACTGTGAAACAACCGGATTTTTCAAAGGACTCCCTAAAAAGCGATTTTAAGAAACGCTTCTAGAAAGATTTCTGGTGCTAGAAACACGCCTGCAAGTCTCCTCTTTCGAATGGTGAAAACCGCAGTCCCTATCTCATTCCTATCAAAAGTGTTTAAAAAACAACTAGGGCTCTTATATTTGAAAAAGATCGTAGTTCGTTTTACAAACCTTCTTTTTAACATGATCAACCATTTCTTGATAACTTCTTGTACGAATTGGTTCTATTTTGTAACTAAATTTCATGGCTATTGATAATTCCTAAAATAAATGGTATTATATACAATTAAAAATCTGAATTATTTTTTGAGAGATAAGATAAGAGATCAGAGCAACAGAGAATCTTTTCACATGTTCTAAAACTCTCACAGAATATTGGCGAGCTTTAGTCAAATATATCTCGAAGTTTCAGACTGAATTTTTGTATTTTTATCAAAGTAGGCCTTCATGATTAACACAGTGGACCTACGTAGGTCTACTGTGTTAAGGGTACCTCCCCTCTCTTTTTTGAAAAAATTTCGGATTTTGAGCTGAGCATACCCTAATGCAGAGGAAAGTGTGGGCTACAAAATGAGATCGCTTCCAATCCTGCACGACTTTTCTTTAAAAAGTTATGCATTTTTGAAGTTTTTCGTTCAAAGCCTAAAAAAACTCAACTTTTTTAATTTCATAAATTTTTCTCTTCTTTTCTGTACATTCAAAATTTTTCTTACACGTAGTCTGATAGAAAAATGTGTTTTCTTCACAATGAGATGTTTTCTAGAATTTTCTGATGAGTTTTTGTGGAGATGTAAGCATTGTGACAAATGCCCTGAAAAAAGTAGTTTATGTACAAAAGGACAAGAATTTAAAAGATCTCGATTGACTTAGTTGCATAAAAAAACATGGAAAAGATCTCGATTTTTAAAAATAGATATTTTTATTTCAAAATCATGGAATAGATCTCGGAAAAAATATGCAATAGATCACAATTCAGTTAATTGGATAGAAAACATGGATAAGATCTCGTTTTCTTTTGCACAGAAGTTTATCACTAACACAACACTATGTTTGTTATCATAGATTAATTAGACCTAATATAGATTATTTTTAGCAATTATTAATTGGCCCAAATGATCATATAGAACAGTTTTCTTAATTGATAATGTTTTCCTTAATTAATCATCAATTAAGAAAACTGGTCTATATGATCGTTTGTGCCAATTAAGAACAACTAAAAATAATCTCAGGAGATGATGCTATTAAGGACAAGCATATTGTTGTGTTAGTTAAAGAATAAAAGGTAAATATTAAAGGTGTATACAGAAATACACTTTTCTGAGATTAACGTGAAAAATCTTGATAAAGGAGGAAGTATCACTCGGAGAATTCTGATGTCAACATAGACCAGAACACTGAAGCTATCATAGTTTTAAGCATATCCATGTGCGTACAACATTGAGTTTAATCTATCCCCCAATTCTGGTATTGAACAGACGATTTTTAGCTCTGCAGAATAAAACATTGCGCAGGCTATTACATTATTTCGTTTGTAGGTATCTTATTTTTCGGAGTAAACTGTCTTCTTCTGTATGATAATCAAACATACTCTTAGAGATACCACTATAAATAGAGATAAGTTACCAAAAATCAGATAAAAAGTGACTTTTGGGTCACTCACGTACTGAGCTATAACTTTTGAAATAAATGCTCATGATAGTTCGCTTGATTGTCATATCAAAGAAAACAGTTTACTCTACAAAATAAGACATTGCGCAGGCTATTACGTCATATCACCGCGAAGAAAAAGATAAAGTTCATTTTTCTTTTGTGTATTTAGCATACTCGATAACCCAGTAGATTCTCTCTTTTCGGCGAGAAGTACTGTCAAAAGCTTAGAAAACATTTTCGAACAAAATGGCGCAAAAAAATTGCCATGGGAAAAATTTTCAAAATTTTTCTTAAACTTTTGACGATACCCGTCATCAAAAATAGAAAATCTACTGGATTATCGAGTGTATTGAATACGAAAAAGCACTTTTCCACGACTCTAAATGAACTTTATTTTCTTGTCGGTGATATGTATTCCGTTGCGGAGCTATAATTATTTCAAACGTAACGGACTGACTTTTTTTGGCTGGGTTACGCCGATAAGCCCTATATTTATAGTAAATCTGGAGTAACCAACCTGTTTTATAGAGAATTTATGTGGGTTTAAGATACTAAATAACATGATGAACATATTTGACAAACTGAAAACAATTTATAAAGTAAGTCAAGAGATATCCGAAAACATTAGTTGGGGAAAAAATACCCTCGAGAAACATCACATGTCAGGAAATCGAGGGAAACATGTCATTTGACTAATTGTCAATCCAACTGTCAAAAAAAGTTTGAAAAAGGTTGTCAATGACTACCCAAAACAAATGATTTTTAGATATCACTTTTCAAACGATCACTCAAATATGCTGCTTATCTTCAGACAGGACGATTTGATATTAAGACTGATATTTCAAAATAAAAGTGAAAAAAAGGTCTACACTTTGTGAAAGTTTTAGTAACATTTAATGAGATCATCGAACGTGCTGAAGAAATTTTTTAGTGTAATGACTTTTATACATACAGAAAGCTATTGCTTACTTCAAGTAAATCAATGCAAAATCCTTCAAAATCTTCATTCGTATAATTATCTGGCACTTCAGTGCTGTTACTATTCTTTTTTAACATAACATACGGCGGCTCCTTTAAAATTAAAAAGTCCAAACAATTTGTTCACTATGTGAATCGACTGTATACATACAATAATAGTGGTAACAATTAGAGTTGAATTAAATAAACCACCTCTTGACATTGGAAACAGTGTAAAATTAGCACCTTGCTTAAGATCCCATGTACCGATCTGGAAATATTCATAATTTAGTCAACGGATAAATTTATTTGAAAAAACAAACCTGAACGAGTCCGGTTTCAGAGAGATGAACAATTTGTAGTTCGAAATTCGTTCGTTCACCGTAAGATGAAAATTGTACAGAACCACTCAGTCCATAAAATTTGACCTGTAGATAGAAAAAAAGATTTGATTATGAAAAATAATAAGAATATTACTAAGATAATTACTATCTGAAATTTTGAATACAATTCATTTCCTTTTGGCCATCCTTTTGCTGGATAATCCGGATGACATGATGGATTTGGAACATAATCAATTGGTATCGAAGATTTTGATCCAGATAAAAATTTATCATAAGCCATAGCAAATGCTGATAGTGCATCTATCCATAATGCTACTTGAGTCTAAACTAAAAATGTTCGATTAAAGCAATGATAATCATTAGATTATGATTGAACTAACTGTAAATGTTTGTCGATTTTGTTCATTATTTTCAATTCGTTTAAATTCAAAATAATATTTCATTGCGTCCTGGATTATATGACTGTCTCTATTAAATAACCGATAAGCTGTTATATTGACATAATTATATTTGTAATCTTCAAGATCATATGTATCAATATCCTAAATTAAAGAAGATATATAAACATATTTTGTATTTAATATTCGACCTATTAACATACTAATGTGGTTAATAAATAATGATAATTTGAATTGATCATGCCTAATTGTAATGCCATTCTCAAGACAAATTTTGTATTCTCATCATTCAAATCTAATATAACATTGAATATATCGCGGCCAATGGCATCTGTCAACACCGAACGATCTTTTGGATCTGTTAATTGGCGTACAAGTATATCAGTTTGATTAATACCTGGTGCATTCAATAAACCTTGTAATCGAGTTAAGCCTTTTAATAAAAGTTCCATTAACTATCGTAAACAGAAGCAGAAGTATGTCACATTTATTTACCTGAATCGGTATCATAAATAATTAAGAATTTTGTCCACTGTAGTTTTTGTGTTAGACTTTGAAATGCAAGATTTAAATCTCGATTGGACGGATACAGATTCACAAACATTTTTCTTAATTTCGTTTGTTCTGAGTCATCATCATCATCATTTTCAGAATCATAACATGTACTACAAACATTAACAAATGGTATATCAACATAATAGCACATTGATTGTACTAGAGTGGATAGTGGTGGATAGGGTGGACCAAACATGCCGCTAACATGACGAGTTTCAATTATTGAACATACTAAAAGAAAAACAGAAATTTAGCATCATAAACTAATTTCAACAGAATACAAGTTAAAATTGTCTTTCTATTTATGTACAAAAAGAAGATTTATTTATACAAACCATCTTTAACAGCTTGAACGGCTGATCCAGTTGCGCTAATATTTATGGTTTCAACACTATATTTGATATTATTATTCCAATTAGTATTGTTTTTACGATTAAAATAAAAAACAGCCGACTTAAATACATATTCCATTGTTTTTGTATCTGAACCCTCGTCCCGATCAGTAAACACACCGCCTAAAAACATCCTTATATGTTAATCATACACAAAATAATTTCAGTTTGATGATCATACCAATATTAACTGTTATTACGGGTGAATTCAATGCCAATAATGACCTATTATCATATTTAACCATAATGAATAATAACCAAGAAATGATCCAATTCACCAATTTAAGTTTCATGCTTCATTCACTGAGACCATTGCCTAGTCACCTAATAGCTTGACACACTGACAAGACTGTGCAAGACTAAAAAAGAGAAGAAAATAACAATATTAAACAACGGAAGTAATAAAATCTATAAAGCAGTGAACCATATTCAGTTTAAAATAAAGATCTAATTCTTTCAATTCTTAAGAAGTAGACTAAACAACAAAAACTATTTCTACAACAAATTATTTCTAATAGTTTGAATATGCACATTTTTTTATCACTTACGGTGAGGTGAATTGTTCTTCAAATCTTTGATTGCTTGTTAAACATGTGCGTGTCTACGTCATAATTTCGTTTTACTTTTTTTCGAGTAATATACAATATTAAATTAAACAATATTATTCGTTCATCATCGTTTTGAAAAAAAAAAAAAGAAAAGAACGCCGATTGACAAAATAATAATCTACCAAAAAAAAAAAAAACAAAAAAAAACATCAGTTCAACGACAACTTTTAGAGCTAGCTATTCAATATTTTTAAGAAAAGAACAACACAAAAAGTCTTTGTTTTTGTATGGTATTTTCGAGTATAAAACAAATCTTCCTCTTAAAACATTGGGCAAAATAGATTGCATGCATTTTCTGTTTTTGGCGTATTCTGAAAATTTTCCTTCGATTATATATATATATAAATATATATAGAAAGATATAAAACATTTTTTCTTTTGCTTTTTTTTTTTCTTTATGAATAAGTCGACTGGAAAACACAACGATAAAAGACAGGTACAATTACAAACGAGTAGTTCAACATCTTTCTACAAGAGTTTCAAATTTCGATAATAAAAAGGAAACGAAACTGATGTACGCAACAAAGGTAACAATAATCGAACAGTTTTTACTGTTTCTGTCCTAAGATTTTAAACTCTAGAAATGACTTGAATTGAAGACAAATGTTACTAGAATATTTGATTAAAGGTAAACAGAAAGTTTTCAGAGCAAAATAGGCTCATTTTTATCTCGTCTGTATTCCTCTACAAAGTAAAGCAGAAAAGAGCAAACAAATGTCTAATGATGTCAAGAAAAATTATGAAACAATACAAACTGTTGCCATACTGTTTATACGACACAAGCAACTTTGCTCACCTTAAAATAATTCAATATACTCTATACATGTCGATCAAATATAATTCATAAGGTCTTTTTTTTTTCTCTCAATCAATTCTCATAAGATTATGCATTTTCAAATAAAAATTGTAAAACATCAATATAATAACGGAAGCAGACGCTATATAAAATCATCTAATGAATATTTACCTGATAGTATTTTTGAGAGTAAAGAAGAACATCCTATTACACTAAGGATACTTATGTTTGAATACAGAGAAGAAGAAAAAAAAAAAGAAAGAACACAGACAAGTATTCTTGTAAAAGCAAGAAGTTCATATGTGTTTCTCGAAGACAAAGATAAATAATCTATCAAGCTTTCCCAAGTATGTGTAGTGTGTATGTGGTCGATGTCTCTATATGCATTTTAATGTCTTCATGAAGCTCTTTTTCTCCTTCCTTTACATATTCATATTTTTCTTATAAAATTTCTTTTCCCTTTCTTTCTCTGTATTTCCCAGGTTTTTTTTTTCGTAATAATCCTTTTCATTTCCCAACACCAACAACGACTTGGTAGATAGATAATTAGATGTGTCAGCAATATACAGATATGATGAAATAAAGAATTATTATAGAAAAATCAGGGACAATAAGCATATACGTTCAACACATAAGAGTAAAACGAAAGCAATGATTTTGAGCTTTTAGTTTAACACGAAGAAAAAAAAAGAACTTGAATAACAATAACTCTGTAGGGAAAACAGTTATTATCGTTAAGATTGGCGTTTGTAATGTTTTAATTCATAAAATAAAACGTTTTTTTTTAAATAGTCAGCATGTTATCTTATGATTGCAACAACACAAATTCAAACTCGTTAAATTTATAAATGAAGTATGAAAATTATCAAGAAAATTACTCTCTCGTTCTCTCTCTCTCTCTCTTTCAGCAAATATTTGTAATCTTCAAATTTATTATAAATAATATGTCCTGTAAAACTTTAAAATTGATGGGATTCTTCTGAAGAGAAATTAAAACATGGAAGAACTTATAGTTGCGGAAAGAGAAACATTCATTCAGTCTTATAGTATACATTATTGAAGTTTCAATTATTATTCACTATATATATATACATTTATTCCATTTTGTATAAGTTCGTTGCATGTTTACATCTTATAAATACTAGCCTGTTCCTAATTGCATAATAATTGAATTAATCATTCAACATGTTGACCTTTAAATGCAAAGAAAAATTAGGAGCGCAACAGCTGGGAATCAGTAGTTAAGATTCCCTTGATTCTAAAAAATCAATAAATTCCAGTTTTTTTCTTTTCTGATATTGAAGATGTAAGCTATTTTTAATGTTTTTATATAGAAGAATTGGCTGTATTTCATAAAAGATCATCGAAGAAAGTCCGACAAACAGTAAAAGAAGAAAAAAAAATGAAAAATAGACTCAAAAAGCATAAAAGAACAATTCTAGGAAAACTTGATGTAACCAAGATATTGAGTTCTTAGATTTTTTCCAGTAAGATCTTGATTCAACATTTTGGTAAGAGAACGGAGAGAATTAAACAAGTTTTAGGAAGTCACGGTCTTGTGTAATTATTCAATCACCCAAGACCTTTGTACTTCTTGAACTACTCTACACTCTTGTGCATGTGTGTATTTTCACAATATTTTCATTCTCAGAATAACGGTAAGCTTTTCTCGTTCATGGACTAGTTGTTCGAAAAAGAGTCTATAATGATAGATATCTGACGACTATGATTGGCATACACGAAAAGAAAATGTTAAAAAGCTAGTAGTCTCGACTGAATTCATGCGTGTAAAACGCTTTAGATGTATGCGTTTTTTCATCATTTTTATGGGTATATGTATCGAAAAGGATTTGGAGATGGCAAATAACAGCTATACGGCATCTTTCACTGTGGAGAAATTTCTTTACTCAAAATCCTGGGTGAATTTATTCCTAAGATTTTGACTTCTTAGATCTTGCGCTAAGAATCTTTGCACCTTGCTTAACCTAATATACGGGAAAAAAATCAGAGAAAACGTCTTATATCTTATTAAACTGTTGTTTCAAAATCTGTGGAAGTGCCTATAGATTCTTTTCGTACTCTGAAGTGTACGATCCTGTGAAGTAGCTGAAATACAGGAGACTTTGCACTCTCGAAGTGGTTTGACCCGATTTTGAGTCAATTACAAATGTTTTAATTTTGCATGAAAATAGCTGAACACGGATTATTTCATCTAATATAAGTATTTACTAGGCTTTTAAATTTGAGAAAAAGCATTGCTATGAGATTCATCACAGCCGATAACTTGAATTTCAATTAATTTTAGAGTTTCCGCATGTGATCTCATACCAATTGTGAAGAACTCAGGGAATCCTATGACATGCCTAAATGGCAAAAAATGAAGAGATCGTAGGATTCGTATTTTGAGAAGACATTCGGAGGAATCTGCCCATATCTTTCTACATCACTTTTTTAAGTTGAGAGTGGTTCGTATTTTGTCTGGAGTTGAAAAAACTAAAATAATAAGGTCTCTTTTAACAATTCAATATGCAATCACAAATAAAAAAATGATCGTAAAATCACTGATGATACTCAGTAGCGGATGAGTTCGAACTACGTACGACTAAACTAAAGTATTTAGATCCATAATCTAGTGCAAGAATACTGGCGACAAGAGCATCTCGTTTGAAGCCAATATACGTATTGTTCAGGCTACAGGTTTTGCCTCGTTTGAATATTATTTATATTTTTGATATAACAGTTTACTTAATATAATAAAATAACTTCTGCATACTGACTAGATATAATATCACAAAAGATACAAACAGACTAGTTATTTCACATTGAAAAACAAAAAATTATGTAAAATATAGACTGAAAGATGTAAACAACTATGGACTGAAATAAAAGCGAGAATAATTATAACCAACAGACTATGACATATAATCTCTTTTCTGTTTATTAACAAACATGTCTAATGGTTTCTGTCCGGCAACATAAAACATTAATTGTTTT
Source organism: Didymodactylos carnosus (assembly GCA_905250885.1). Taxonomy (NCBI): domain Eukaryota; kingdom Metazoa; phylum Rotifera; class Eurotatoria; order Philodinida; family Philodinidae; genus Didymodactylos; species Didymodactylos carnosus. Next base: position 14,155 of record CAJNOQ010001977.1, on the reverse strand, counting down.
TTTAACCATTTTGGTAGCACATGGCTTAGAAATGTTATATATTTCAGCCGATATGGTAGTATAACTAATTGTCTATTCCATGCAATCGAATCAAGTGTTTGTATAGCAACATAACTCGCATCTAATGCAGGAATTAAAAATTGTAGTTTTGGTTTGAAACCATTGAACATTGTTGTTGTGATAAAATATGGACATATGCAGTGAACGTTCACTTTGGTATCTGAATTTATAGATTTTAGTTCATAGATCAACGATTGACTAAAACCAACGGAGCCAAATTTTGATGCGGCATATGTTATCGGCCCATGCGTTGGTTCTAGACCGAGTATACTCGAAACAATGACAATGTGTCCATAATTAATATCTAACATATAGGGTAAAAATAATTTTGTTAACCATATACAAGATAGACTATTGCATGAGAACGTCTGTTCAATATCTGTTTCGGATTCTTGTAAAAATGTTTTACCACTAAAATGACCAGCATTATTCACTAGAATAGTAACATTTCCTAACTCTTTTCGAACGCGTTCAGCATGTAAATGAACATCGTTATACTTTGTTATGTCAACATGGTAACACCGTACATGTATACCTAATGATAAACACATTTGAAGTGTTTCGCGGTTGCCTAAAATAGAATTTATTGACTATTTGTGATACAATCTCCAATGACTTACCAATATCGTCTATGTCCCACAATGCTAGCGATGCACCTGAACGAGCAAACGCAAGTGCAATTTGTCTACCAACGCCACGTGCTGATCCAGTTATGAGTACAATTTCATTATGGAAATCATAGTTCATTGCTTTTAGACCAGACCATTGTAAGATACGGTAAAATAATAGAAAAGCGAGTGCGAATGGATACAAAAATAAATTCATCATAAATCGCAAAACCGATACAACCATGGTTGGTAGAAGTTTAACAAAACAATATCTACAAAAATAGATACGATAATTCTAGTGAAATTATGTTTTACTGCATAAAATGAGAGCTATAAACCGACTTTTCTTCATCTTTCGGTAGCAAAATAGGGGAAAAGAACACAAATTTCGCTTATGACAAGCAATTTTGACAATAAATTTTGTAGTTATTTGATGAATTTCCTATTGTCAAACACTTGTACTTCATGTACCCCAAACACTTACAATGAATCTTCTATCTTTTATATATAATATATATAATTACAGAATATATATATTTGCATAATGGAGATATAATTTGCAGAAAAATCTTTAACTTTCGATGTTCTTTCGCGATGACATTCTTTCATTTGATGACATTCATTAGATATTATCATCATAAAACTTTTCTCTTTCCACTATTAGTACTGTCACCAAATTTGCAGGCCATACAAGTCACACGACATTATCACAGAGTATCCAACGTAAACAAGTTTAGTAAATCTTGTTTTAAAGAGAATTCTATGATGCATAGCGTTTCAAAAACGAAGAGGACTCTATCGAACATAACTGAAGCAAAATCAAATCCTAGTTAGCAAAGAAACTGTAGTATCTCTCACTAGTTAAAACAGTTTGTTGTTTTTCTGATAAAAATTCATATAATACAGACAAGTTCAGAACACTTAGTCTCATCTGAAAAAGAAAAACATAAAAACGTTCGGGTAATTAACAGCTGTCGGAAATTTTTGAAATTACTATTTGCTACAAACTATAATTTTTTAGTAGGATTGATAAACTTCGTTAACAGTCGTCATTTTTATCGGTCATGATCACGAACTTTGCATTTCTACATCGAAGTTATTAGATTCTACCTTCTATTTTTATTTCTAATGAACAATTCTCAGTTTAATTCATCACTGAATTTACAAAAGACATATAGATGAAAACAAACACAAGTATAAAAAAAAGTACAACTTTTTTCTTTCTTTCTTTCTTTTTTTAATCTTTTTACTATCTATAGAAAAATAATCACAAGCAATAAAATATTTAGCACATAATCATTCAACATGACTAATTGACCTATGGTCAACAAAAGAAAACGAACAAAAAAATAACCTTTGTTTTTATGAAAAATAGTGGAAGAACAAACTCAAAGCAAGACAAGGACAAGAAAAATAGAAAAACAAACAAAGAAACAAGCAAAAAGATTTATCATCATCTAAGATACATATACAAAAATACATCTGACATTTTCTTGTCTTAATGAATTAAACAAAAAATAAGAGCATAATGAGAAAAAAAAATATCGACTGATATTTAACTATCACGAATACGCTGTTCAATATTTTCAATAATTATTTTAATTGATTTTTGATTATTTATTTTAATATATTCTTTATTGCGCATTTTTAATATTTTTAACCAGCCATCATTTTCTTGACATTCACATAAATAACGCACTATTTCAACAGATTCAACTAAACAAATAAGAACAGAATTTTGTAGTGTACTGCTGCTATTCAATCCTGCAAAATTATAACGACGAACTACTTTACATGAAAATTCTTAAATAGAATATCATTATCTAGCTATCACTCTGTACTTAAATCCAGAGCAGGTACGGGTACTTCTGAGTCCTTGATGTTGTGAACGCAACAGCGTTGTAATTTGTTGAGCAAAATATGCATTCATAGGTCTCATTCGTCGAGTACATAGGTCGATCTATGTACTCATGACTTTTCTCTGAATATTGAATTTTATTACTCTCGCTTCATTGTCTACGGTAACTAACATTTCTGATAATCTCCTATTCAAAACATTCGTATCATCCGTCGATTACTTTAAACTATAAATTAACTTCAATCCTCTTTGTTCTCAAATTTTCTAGAAATAACAACAACACACCTTCTGTTAATCCTGATCGATGACAATCTTTCAATTGTTTACACACAAGATCAATTTCAATTGCAATTTGTCGTTGTGTTGTAAAATATTGTTGAATTATGTCAATTGTTTCTGGTAAACGACGAGAGATTGTTATCGTTTTTTGTTCATCAGGATTTTCCAAAGCAGTTAGTTGGATTTTTTGCATTTCTTTTAAACGTATCTGAAAAAAAAATAAAGAAAGAAACAATGTGTTTAAGCAAAATAATCATATATAGACTAACCTGTTTCAAAAGATCATCTTTAACACCAACAATACGTTTCACTTGTTTTAAATCCAGTGCGTTTGGTGATTGAATTTCTGCTGTATCTGAAGCCAAATTTTTGCTAATTTTAGACAATGCTTTTTTAACCTAAAGAGAAAAATTATTTAATCAGTACAAAACAAATGACTGTTTTATGCGTACACGTTCAGATTGTGTTGTTTGTGCATGACGTAAAATATCTGCCGCTGTCGCAACTTTTTTTTCTTCGATTTCTTTCGGTGGTTGAGGTAAATCAGCAACCTCAATATCAGGCACATTTTCAAGATTAAATTCTGGATGCCATCGGATATACGTATCATCATTAATTTCTTCTAATGGATACATATTCGATATGAATACCTGCAACGAACAAAATAAATTTAAAATCAACTACAAAGTAGATTTTTATATTATTCGACATACTCTGTGGAATCGTTTGACAATATCGGATAATTTTGATCGAAAACGTTTTAATCGTTCAATAATCATTTTTGGATCAATACCGATAGAATGAATAAAATCATTACTTATTTGAAAATCTACAAACGTCAGAATAGACACAAACATTTTTGTTTTTCTGCGGTCATTGAAATAAAATAGTTACCAATTAGACATGGATAAACAACTAATTCATATTTAGTTTTTGTTGGACTCATTGTTAACGTTAGAACTTTTTCTTGACGATATTCATACGCTGTTGAGTACACTGTTTTTATTTTACCGAGTGTCGACGTTTCAAAATTTCTAAAAGAAAACATTCATAAAACTTGTTTCAAATTAGAAAATAAAAGAAACCATTAACAGAAATAATCTTATTCAGTAGCAAACAACTCCGACTAACCGTTTGGTTATGTGTTGAACATTTTGTTTAATTTTTTGAAATGTTGGTTTTTCATTTCTGTTATGCGTATTACAAATAAAAAAATCACTTGTTTTAAATTGTTCAAATAAAAGTCTATATTTCGATGGTAAAATGAACGTTGTATCAGCATATTTATTTGTTAAATCTTTGAAACGTTCAAAGGCTGGTAGAATTCTTAAATGAGAATAAAGCAAATGATAGTCATTGTTAAAGATAAATCAATCTCTTACTTTTGCGTTTCTATTGGTCTTAAATTCTTTTTTTCAACACACGGCATTAATGTCGGTAAGGTCTTTAATGGTGTTACTGTTATTTGCTCAATGGGCGTCAATGGCGGTGTTTCAGGTTGTTTAGCCACCGAAACATCGCTACAAACGGAATCAACAGCAACAGTCCAATTTTCGGCGGGTGTTGCGAAAGGAGAAACAGGTGTTATTGTTGCTGTTGATAATTTGTCAAGATTAAAATTAAAATTTTGACTAGTGATCTTCGCTTGTATAAAATCTGACCGTCTATCTCCATCCTCTCTTGTTACAGAAACTCTTATTTCTAGAAATAGAGAAATTGATACAAAACAAACTTCATCATAAACGACATATGATTTCATACCTCTCAAATCAAACAGAGGATCAAGATTCTGTTCTTTTTTACATTTTCGTCGTGGCGTTGTACGCGATGTTGTAAGAACAACTGGTCGTTTTGGCTTCGGGGGTGTGCTAGGTACTAGCAATAAACAGAAACAAAAATCACAGATGTAATCATCAAGATTAAATAAATTTCGAGTAACTTACCTAATTGAGAAATATCATCAGTTTTTAGTTTCTTTATTTTCAGATTTTCATGAAAAACATTTGATGATAATCGTTTTTGTTTAAAATAATCTGTGATAGTCGTAGTTTGAGCCATAATAGTTTTGGAAAAATCAACTTTAAAATCAAAAATACATTCCGTAATTACTCAAAAGCAAACTCTTATTCTGGTTTTCTCTACAATATGATTAAAGATAAATTTGTAACTGTATATTTAAAGAAGAGAATATACAAGAAAATAAAACAAAGAGCCTGTCAAAAACTTCAACGAATGAGAAGTAAGATATTAAGATATAAAATATATCACTATATTTTTCTCTAGTAGTTCTGTTAAGAATTTTGCTTTTTTCGATGAAAAACGTGCTATAATTGTACAGATATCATTAACATACTGAGTCTTGAGAAGTTCACTTCATGGACTTTATCAATGGCGAATGCATAACAACGCGACGACCAATCGGAAAGCGCATCACTTGCTGAGACAAAGCAGAAAAGAAGGAATAGGCAACACTGTTGGTTATTGAGAATTTAACACGAGAAGGCTTTAAATTTCGTAAATTTTCACCATGGTTTCAGTCGGAAAGGTTCAACGAAAAGCACGTCATTGTGTTATGATTAGTTGTAATACAGAGAAATTCTTAATGTGTTTTCCTTTCACTTTTATAACAAACAGAACATAAGAGTTATGTATATTTTATTTTTTTCTTAATGCCACTTTGAACATAAAACTACGCTTCTTGAACTGTGATGGCTCCAAGAGTTTTTCTCTTTCTGCTTTTGTTTTTAAATCATACGATATAAGCAACTGAGAAGGACTCTCAGACCTCTTCACGCGCATTCAAAAGACTAAATGAGAAAGACGTAAAATCTGTCATTTATCAAAGGTTTCGTACATAGCTTCCGTTGATATTATCTCGAACTAAACTAGTGTAGGCTTTCTCGAGTACGAGTAAAGTAGAGTCTTGCGGGATAAACTTTTCTGTTGCCAGAGCCTGTGAACATTTTTATCCCGTTTCGTAAGTCCGAGTCCGCGAGCAAATAATGTTGTCCCGGAGGGTGTTTCATAAAAATTCTTAAGTGCCCGACTTCACTAAGTCTAGACTTAAGTGTATAAAATTAACACGTAAGTGTACAAAACGGAGACTTGATTAGTTAAGTTGAGTACTTAAGAATTTTTATGAAACACCCTCTCGAATCCGTCTGTTCCGCGAAAAAATTTACTAGCTTTCTGGTCTTTGTTCCGTAATTTGTTCTGTTGAAATAAACCGTAACTGTTATAAGAGATGCTTAAAGTCTCAAATTTATTTTTGCAAAATCTAGGTGACAAAATTTAAACCAAATTTAACCTAATTTATTTGATTCTAAACTTAAAAGAGTTTCTGTAAAAAAAAATGTTTTACGTCTACTCACTACCTCTGAATCGAAAGAAAAGACCTGTAAACCGAGTTTTAGATATGAAACATCTTAATTTTAAATCCAGACTATTTCGCCTCTCCAGATTAATTTTTATTAGTTATTCTAAAGTTACGGTTTTGATTTGATAGTATTACAAGAATTGAACATTTGAAGTTGTAGCATAATTACAACCACAAGACAAAACTTGCGGGGCAACATTTTTCTAGGACTTGTCCTGAGCTCGTCTGTTTGCGGGACGAGACAGACGGGATTTAGGATTACTCCGCAGGACTCTAAAGTAAGATCCTCCAAATACCAATAGGAGTACGAATATTAAGGCTTGAGTACTGAGTAAAAAATTACGCACTCGATTATAGACTCATACAGGTCGGAATTTCTCACCTGATACTCACATCGATACACCGTGAAATTAAGCGGAAACTGTAGTTTCTGATAATTTCATACGGAAGACACGCAGATTTTCTCACATAGATGTCGACTGGGGAAGTTGGAATATCCAAGACAATATATCTAAATCATTTAAACTTCTAGTAAAATATATCTGAATTAGCATTCATGCGTAGTGAAAAGATTTATTTCGTAAGCGCAATATCATCAGGGAGAAACAAATAGTAGGAGTCAGCAACGTACCTAGTCCCCTGACCTATTCCTGAGTATGCCACTGGTAGGATTTAGACCGACGCAAACTTTGCTGTTGTAAGAAACGCTGATCATAACTTTAATTTCTCTCTAACATGTTGATTAATTTTCACTCTCTTAGAGACCTTTTCTTCAAAGGAGACGTTTTATTCGAGGAGACTTTTAAGCGATCTCTAAATGACTCATTAGAATATTGTTATATAAAAAAAATAGTTTCAGGTACGATTTAATCATGCTACCAATCTGAAATCTTCAGGTTTTTGAAACGAGCCAGGTATAAGAAAAACTAAAAACGATGCTGTTCTGAATGCGCAAAGATGCTATTTAAAAGAAGATGTTATTTCGTTCTTTTGCATGAAATGCTAAAGACTATTAGGCGTGTTTTCATTTCTCAATAAACGCCATGCAATAACATCGATTTTCTGTTCTACAGGTGGACAAAATACTACCCTCTTTTATGTGACAACTGAAAGATTAATTATATTGATAAATTTATTGTGTAGAAAACAACCTAGTAGATATTGACAAGTCATTTTATTTATTTTGCAATTTTGATTTTGATTGATCTTTACTTTTCAAATCCACCAATTGAAACTATCAATAAAAGTATGAAATATTTTCATTCTTTGTAATTTTCTAAAGATTTTGCCTGACATGAAAGCGTCTACCTACACTCCTAAGTCGAATATAGAAACGCTAAATTTTTTTGTGGATCATGCTACTATTAAAGAATATAGCCTTCTTATTTTTTTTCCCATTATCTATCGAAATGATTCTGTCAATAGTAACATGTGATATGTTGTTTTACTAATAATGACATAAGGATGTTAATTAGTCGTAGAAGATAGAAAAAAGAAAATAATTTATTCATAATTCATATGTCTAAAGATATTCATATGTGTAAAGACATGAATAAATAGGTCGGTTCGCTGTAAGTATAAGAATGAACATTTGATACAGAAATCAGAATAAATATATATAGATATATATAATCTGATTGGGATAAGAAAAAAAGTAGTTAACGATCGATGAATCAAACATCCTGAAAACAGAAATAATGAACACACCACATTTGTATAGTTATCAGCTTATACATATGCCATGTAAAAGAATATAAAAAACAGGTTGTAAAATATATTTTGATTACAAAGAAAAGAGAACTAACAATAGTATAGTGCTCAGAATATACCCTAACGGTATACAAACACTTGTGGCTGCTGTAGTTTGTCTATTGAACATGAACAAACATACTCTAAGCATTTGTTCTTATTTACATTGTGATCAACTAAGTCATAGGGTAGAAATAGAATGTGTCATTAAATCATGTATTAGATTATCGAATAGAATTTTGTTCATTGTTAAATAAAAACGTATGATATCACTAGAAAAAACGTATTTTTTTAACGATATTGACTATTGATGTAATAGTATAATTGTCTTCAGTGTTCATTTTATTCTAGATTCATTAGTATTTTTTCTTTGTCTCTCTATGGATGGCTGAATATGAATATGATTTTATTTTAAATGAAAATAAGAACAAAAAGAATAACGTATCAATAAAACTATTTGATCAAGAAGAACATGTGAATAGGAATTATAATTTAATATCAGATGATGATGATGAGACGAGTAGTAGAGAGAATGACTATGATCCCAATATGGAAAAATTAATATCGTCTGTCCGATGGTTACTAAATAAAGCATATAATAATTCAATACCCGATTATTTACCCCAAAAAGAATTTTTTCTTTTCGAAACAGATGATAATAATGAACAACAACATTTTCTCCGTCCCGATCTAACTCTTATTTTAATATCAGGCGATTTATATTGTCGTGCTTATACAAATATATGCCGTTTGACACGTGATAATATAGATGATGATGATGATGATGATATAAATTTGACATTAAATGATGTTCTTGATATATTAAATCAGTTTCAACATCCATTAACATCGTATATATCCTTTGATTCATTAAAACAAGATGAACCACTATGTACTTCAGCTCATTTGGCAATGATCGATACATTAATGTGGTTTTATTCTAGTCGTATTATAAAACAAAATATGATTATGAAACGATTAGAACGTTTAAATCAGTCATCGTCTCTCAAACAACAATCATTAGTTAAACTTGATATTGAATCATTACTCATTATTTGGATGAATGGTATTTGTGAATATGTGGCAAAATCATTTGTCTTTAAACGTATACCACCTATAATCGATTTAAATTCGGATATACAAGATGGAAAATGTCTAAGTGTTTTAATTGGATTTTATGATAAAAAATTTTCATATGAATTAATTGATATGAGTGAACATTTGTTACCGGTGAATATATATGAAAATATTAAATATTTAAAAATATTTTTAAATCGTAAAAAATCGGATATTTTTCCATTCCATATTAAACCGTTTATATCCAATTATAATTTATTACATCCAAATATAATTGCATTTATAATTGAATTATTTTATATTTATGAATATTCTGTTTTTACAACAGACAATGAGCAACATATGAATTTGATTGAAAATTTTCAAAAAAAAATATCAAAAATGAAAAATCTTAAAGAACAAGTCGATCATGATTATGAAGATGATGAAATAGAAGATGAAAATAATAATATGTTAAGTTCAACTTATTCAATTGATGGTGATGATGATTATGAGAATTATTTCGATTATAATAATCATAGTGAACAACAACAACAAGCACGATCGTCAACAACAAAATCTTTTAATTCAATAACCAATTCTCCAACAGAAATTGTTTTACAAACAATGACAAATCATAACAATAATTTAAGACAATCGTCACTAAATAGCGTACGTATTTGAAGACTTATTAAGCGTTAACTTTCTTTGTGTTTTCACACATTTTTATTATCATTTAGTTTTCGATATTACCTGACAAACAAATGAATAAGTCATCGATGCAAAGTAATTTAAAAAATTCTTCATCACCATTATTTTTCAATCATGATGATGAAATTGTAACTCGCAAACAAAAAAACATGTCATTTGCTACAACAACTTGGCAAAAACAAGCGGCCACACACACACCAAAATCAGATGATTATATTTGTGATAATGATGAAAATGAACATATGAGTAAAGAATTTTTAGCAATTAAAATGCAATTAGAAGTGAAAAAAAAATCAATTGAAAGAGATAAACAACGTTTAGAGAGTTCTCGGGATGAAAAACGACAAACTATTGGACATGAAGCATTTAAACAATTATTACAACAAAAAAGAAAAAGTGATTTACAATCATTTTTGCCTCCAATAGAACAATATCAATCACAACAAGATAAAAATTTCTCATATGAAGCACCAGGTAAGCAAAAAAAAAATGTTCTTTAGACAGCACTAAACTCAAAAAGGTAGTTTGTAAGAATAAATGTTCTTCAAGTTTTATTTTTAGCGTTGAAATATATTGTCTGACATACCGTGAAAAATATTCACAGTTTTGTTAATATGGAAAAATTGCTTTTTTCCTTTCAGCAATAATGAACAATAGTCACATTGATCAAAAACATAACAATGATAGAACAATGACAACAAAATTGAAAAAATCATCAACAACTGTAATAGAAAAACGTCCACAAACAGACGAAGTATCATTACCAACAATTGTTGATTTATCAAAACCAATGACACATGATGATTTTTTGGCAACATTGGAACTTTTAAAAAAGAAATATATTGAGACAACAAAGATAAGTCCAACAATAACAGAAGAAACAAAAAAAGAGGAGTTGAGAAATAAGTCAGAATATATTGATGAAACAACTCCATCAGTAAAACATCATTCTTTATCACCCCTCACATTATCCGATCATGACGATTTATCATCGAATTCTGATTTACAAAATTATGATGAATCCATAGAAAAATTAAATTCAAATATAAGTGAACTGCAAAAGGTGATAACAACATTATCGATCAAACAAGAAGAATTACAGAGTCAAGTTAGTATATCAATCGATGATAAAGAACATAAGTCAATAGCAACCGATATGACAATATCGAGAAAACCATCATCTAGTGTCACGAAACAGAAACAACCAGTAGCTAGTTTTACTTCATCTTCAACTAACAATGAAGATACATCTACTAGACGTTTATCAAACTCATCAACATCACATAAATCCACACCGTTTGTACTCGGTTCTTCCCCCGTTGATGATCAACAACAACAACAACAACAGACAGTTCCAACATCACTTGTATTAGAAATTGTCGATAACACAGCAGAGTCAACGGCAATTGAAATGGAAAAAAAACGTGAATTAATGTTAAATAAACAAGTAGAACGACAAAAACAATTTGAAATAAGACGAATTAGACGAGAAGAAGAAAATGCTAAACGTGATTTTGAGAGAAGATCAAAAGATGACGAAGAATCTAAAAAACGAAATGAACGTGAACAACGACGAGAAGAAATATATCGACAATATTTAATGAAAAAAGATAATAAACACAATGATGGAATGGATCATGATGATAACTATGATAGACACAATACAATAATTAAAACAAGACAAAAAGGTTTAAATCGTGTAACAGAAAGACAAACATCAGGTATGTCAACTTTTATGAGAGGACAACGGAAATGGAAAAGAAAAATACAGTTATTTAATGAAATAAATAAATAATAGAACTTATTCAATAGTTAAGTTGAAAGCCCTATTTATAGACAAGTGGATGTTCTCATATGGAGATTTAATTGTATTGTGTGTATTTTAGGTCCAATAATCACGTCTGTCTTTGGCGGTGGTACTGGCGTTGAAGAGGAAGATTCAACGATCGTTCATGATGGTATGATAAATAATGATTTATCATTTGTTAAATTGGCCGAAGTACGTGCCTCTCATACGCCACCCAAATCTATGCCACCATTTTATCCGTTACCTCCATCATCATCAACTAATAATTCTAATTTGCGTACGATGTCTCGTACTTCAGGACGCACACATCAATCATCTTCAACAGCAACAGCAATGCCTATATCAACTTCATTGCCTGATGCAATATTTTCAAATGAATTAACATTAATTGAACCGAAATATCCACTAGCTAAACCATTATCGAGTAAAAGTAACAAACAAACAATTATCAATTCATTGAGTCAAGTCATATTAGCTGGACTTGTTAACACAAAAATACGAGAACAAGTTTGTAATGATATCGAAAAATGTGATAGTGCTAGACATTTTATTATTCTATTCCGTGATCAACGTTTACAATATCGTGGTATTTATACGTATCAACCGGAACAAACGAATCGAATCGAGCGTTTAACTGGAAATGGACCACGAGAAATAACAAATGATATGATCGAGACATACTATAAATATAACAATGGATCAAAAAAATTCTCGGATGTACCAATTAAATCGTTTAGTGTGCAATGTGATGCTATCAGTATTCAAAATCAATTTTGGGTTAAAAAGACAACAGGACAATTATCTACATCAACGTTGATGAATTCAGGAGGAGGATCGACAACAATGACAAATAATAATTCCAAATTTTCCTAGTCCACTGTTTTTTTTTGTTCTCCTCCGTGGTGCTTTTTCTTTTGTATGATCTTCACATTCATTCGAAAATCTCTTATTCTTACACATTTTCGCCATTTTTCTGTGGTGTCTTCCATGTTTTTGTGTAATATTTAGTTTTGTTTTCTATCTTGTATGATTTCCTCGTCACTTATGAACTTGCACTTGTTAGCAAATTTTGTTGCGAAGTATACCGCTTTTTCTTTTTAATTCGCTTCTAAAATTTCTTCATGTTTAAGTAAGAGTATTTTAAGTCTGTAGTAAAGTGAATGTCATTCTTTCTTACTATTAAGAAGCCTTTGTACTGAACAGTATTCAGATGTTATTTTCAGACACTTTCAGTAATTTAGACACACGTTTCTATTTCTTTTTTACGAGAAGCAAAAAAGGTGTGCTGTGTTACACTCTATTTGTATACTCCATCGAAATAGTCTGTGTTTGTGTATTTGTTTGTTATATATATTGTACATACTAATTGTAATGAACGTTTTTTTTACTTTTTTTTACTAATGACAGTGACAAAGATGTTGTTATCTTTGTATGTGTGTGTTCATGTTTCCAAATTTTTTAATTATTTCAAATGTTATATTTGCCAATGTTTAGATGTCAATGAAATAAAAAGCTTTGACTCTGTATAGAAAGTCGATAAATAGAATGAACGTTTTTTCAGAAAAAAAAACTTTTAACTATCATTATAACTATAACATATTAACTTTTTTTACAGATTTCCGAAAAAATAATTGGAACAACAATAATCGTTCGTAAGCCTGTTTTTGAATATGTCGAAACAGATCTCTTTGCTTTCATTCGTTAAGTAGTAGAAATTTGCTCATTGTTATGAAAGAAACTGATAGTTACCATACCATATGAATTAAAAAAACAGACTTCATAAACATCCTGCTTTTTAATGAAAACGTTCTACGTTGTCCTATTTTCGAAATTTTATCCTATATTTCCTACTTTTTTAGGTTGTTTCCTTTTTCTAGTAAATTTTACGTAAAAAGATTTGATTATTTTAGGTTTTTATAAATTTTCATTTTATTAGTAACTAATATATTCTCCAGAAAATTCTGCATGCGAGCCCCTCTTTCTTTCATCATGTTTTCACATTCAGAATTTGAAGGAAATATACTAGTCATACCCTTACTTTTACTTATTTAACGTATGGTTAAATTGTGAAAAACTAAAAACATAAAAAAGAGAAGCAGAGCTAACGCATTGAAGCAGACGCCATGTTTTGTGAGAAAAAACAACGATAAATTTTCAAAAGTATCTTCGCCTTAAAACATTTTAGTTTCGTATATTACATACATCAGAAGCAGTGGCAGATTTAGAGAAGATATACTTGGTGCGATCGCATCCCTCTTCCAAAATATTTTCAGAAGAAAACAAAACGCTGTTAGTGCTTCCAGCTTCAAAAGTTCAAACAATCGCACTCTTTTATTAAAAGCGTGCAAACTCTTTATCCAAGATTCTTAATTTATATATCTACTGAAAATGAAAAAAATATATGAATTATAGTTAATGGATCTCATTATACCAAAGCAATGGATAGTGAAAATGTTATAAAATGGATAAAAATATAAATGGATAAAAAAATGTTTTTTAGCCTTTTTTCACGCATTCTACATTTCGGCTTGTCCAAGCGTGACGCTGTGACAATTTTGACACAGTAATTTGAGCTTTCCTCAAAAAGTGTATAAGCTAGAACCGTCGTCCTTGCGCCGTTCGACGCAGCTCGCCATACTCTACTTTTGGTA
>CAJNOQ010001976.1:0-27135 GCA_905250885.1 Didymodactylos carnosus | reverse complement strand
TACTATTTATCGAAAGGAAAAATTCACCGCGATAAATCATAGCAAATTATAATATGATATATTTATCGACAGGTATCGCGATAAAAGAGATTTCTGCGATGAAAAAGTTCTTTATCGCGATGAATTTATCGAAAATGTCCTCATGGGTAAGAAACAGAGCTATATTCTTTGTATAATTTTTAATTTTAGGATAAGCCACGGCTAATCCGAGTGTTCGAGCTGCAAACCATTTGTTGTAAACTTATTCAAGAACTCCCAAATTAGAAAACTGAGTACTTTGTCCACGATGAGCACAATAGCGAGAAAATTTAGTTCTGTGCATGAACTTAAATGAATATGCCGGTGCTATAATTTTTATCATTTAATTTTAACTTCTTCGCAGATATCGACACAATCTACGTAATTTTTGTCTAAACTTGTAAGTCTTGTTTTCTAATCCATTGATCAGTGAACCACTGATATACTGTTATTTCTTCTGCATTAACCTTTTAATATCCAAAGATGAATATAAGCGATATATTCACACTTTATTGTAAAAAATGAGGAACTATACATAGGTTTATGAACAGTACGTTAGATGTGGTAATCCGAGTGTGTTAAATTGAAATTCCTCACAGAGAACAGAGGGAGAGAAAATCTATCATTCAACACAAAGAAAGGAAACAGAATAGAGAAAATTACATATGGGGAAAATCCAAGGGGGAAATAGCGGACTCCCGGACTCACATGGACTCCTGAAGTCCAGGAGTCCGCTATTTCCCCCTTGAGAAAATCCCAGAACATATGGAATAGCGCGCAAAAGTATATATATGCATGTTTATAAGAAGAATAGCAGAAGTGATGATATGATCTAACCGAAGGTGAAGATCATAACACTCTCTGTTTCCCATTGCCGGTTAGAAAAGTAGGGAGTTAGAAATAATTTTAGAATTTAGGTAAAAATTACGCAGATTATGTCAACATCAGAGAAGAAGTTAAAATTAAAGGATAAAACTTTTAGCGCCGGCATATTCATTTAAGTTCATGCACAGAACTAAATTTTCTCATTATTCCACCCACTGTGGGAAAAGTGCCCCGTTTTCTAAGGCTCGATGAAACCTTTGTTAAGATCGGGTACAGTAGTGAGTATAGAGGGTTGACAAAAATGAACGGCTCTTATCCTGATTATTAACGTCCTTTTATACCCGTTTTAGATGTGGTTGATGTTGGAGTAGAAGTTGTTATCAATAGAAATAAACCAAAATCGAAGCGTTTATGTGCGGAATATGAAGTTCACGAAAACTGAAAATGTGGTAAATATTCTCTTATATTCATGGAAATTAGATGCAATAAATCAGAAAAGCAAATTTTCTGAGGATTTTTTCATCTAAAAACGCTTTGTCTTACTAGATTCAGAAGTTGTTGTTGATTCTATTGTTGTTGTCGTTGCGCATGTACAAACACAAGTACACATTGATGATGTTGCTGTAGCTAGTCATAACACAAGAAAACAGATTTTTAATCGTAAGTTCAAACTTTCTCGTCTTCACAACATTCTCAATCAGAGAATCTTCAGGTTGGTGAACAAAAAAACACGGAATCAACTAAACAAACTGTACTTGAAGTCGTTGTTGACGTATAATCCCAAATATCTATAACACAACATTTTTAAATATCAAGTCAAAGTTTATGAATAAGAAGTTCGTCATTTACCCGTTGTAGTCCGTTGAACAACAATCAAGTGGCTCAAAGGCAAATTGAACAGTACTAGTACCAAGAACAGAGTGTCCTAACCAATAAAAAATAACAAAAGTTAGAGAAATTTGTTTAAATAACGACCAATTTTACCATTTAAATGTTTCTTATTATGCTGGTCTGCTTTTGTGCTTCGTGATGTATTGTATAGGTGTCTCATTAAGGCATCAAAAGCATAATGATGATGAAATCTTACAATATAATTATGCTATAAATATATATAAATTTTAGAAACGAAAACAATAATATTTTCTATCTTTTCTTTTTCGTTTACTCTTTGGAACATTTAGGTGCTAATTGCAAACTGCAAGCTCTCCCTGTGTTTTTTAAAATAAATTAGTTCTCATTTTATGAATGTACAAGAAAGAGATTACAAAAGAATAAAAAATCCTTTAGGCCCACGAGAGTGTGAGAAAATGACGAATGATTTGGAATTTTTTCGAATATTATCTATTCTTTAAGACCACTTTATATATATATATATATATATATATATATATATATATATATATATGTATGTGTATATAAGCACTTGGGAAACAGTAGTTTTAGTCTCATTTACAATGAATTAACAAGTATATGATAAAATAATGATTATGTACTCTTGTAGAAGCGTAGGATGTGACTCCTGGAAATCTGATGCATACATTAATGTTTGTCTACAAGTAATTGAAAGTCCGGACTGACAAAGCAGAGGCTAGCAGAGAACTTCAAGCTCTAGCAATCATTATTTTTTTATCTGCTTGTTAATTCATAGTAAATTAGACTCAAACTACTTTTTCGCAGGTGGGTATATAAATAAAGTGGTCCCTATCATACTAAATCCAATATTCTCAACAAGTGTTTCTGTTTTCATAATACTATGGGCATCCAGATACACTATTTTTCGGGCCGCTTCTGCGGCAATATATTAAATACTTTTTTTTTTATATAAACTTTTTTATTTCAGTGAAATACAGAACAAATCGAGACAATCGTCACATTACATGTTCCTAGTTTACTTAATACATGAGTAAGAAATCTCAAGTTTATACCGTTACTATAAAGATGACGCGGAAGAAAACATATGGAGAAGAGAGAGAGAGACCACAGTCTGTTGAGATATCACACGTAAAAGCGAGAGTCATAGGAGTAAGCGCGAAGTGTAAGTTTTTGGTAGCACCATGGAATTTGGAGATTATTTAAAACGAGCGGTGTTAGCTATGAATTGACATACAGCTTCATATATTTTGAAATAATTAGTTTTGTTAAATACTTACTCAGCTGTTTCAAAATATTCAATATCTCGTTAACAAAAGGCATCCTGAAATGTGGATTTATAGATTACATAGATGGAAAATTCAATGAGCACATTGAAATCAAAATATATGTTTTGAACTTACGCTACAATTTTCTGAATAGATAATATTCGAAAAAATTCCAAATCATTCGTCATTTTCTGACAATCTTGTGGGCCTAAAAGACTTTTTAGTATGGCTTTATGAGAGGATAGCTTTTACTCTTTTGTAATCTCTTTCTTGTACATTCATAAAATGAGAACTAATTTATTTTAAAAAACACAAGAAGCACTTGCAGCTTGTAATTAGCATCTAAATGTTCTAAAGAGTAAACGAAAAAGAAAAGATAGAAAATATTATTGTTTTCGTTTCTAAAATGTATATATATTTATAGCATAATTATATTGTAAGATTTCATCATCATTATGTTTTTGATGCCTTAAGAAGACACGTACAATACATAATACCTCCGGTCGTATTACAAACGCTTAACGCTGAAAGTTTCAGACTTTTGACTGATCAAGCTCGCGAGTCATTATTTAATTATTATTACATTTTCACTAGTTAACTCATATCTCGGTCAGAAAAGCGCATGGGCCCAAAATCGCTTGGAGATTATTCATAACTAGAAACAGTTTTAATTGCCTGGCGATATTCCCTCATTAGCTGAAGAAGCACAGAATATGACTTTTGGAAATGTGATACGTACGTACATTAATAATATTCAAAATATTTGTCAACAAATAATTGAGGATCAGGCTGACATAGCAGTGGTCAGAAGCTCTACCAGAATACATAATCATTATTTTGTCATCTACTTATTAATTCATAGTAAATTAGACTGAAACTACTTTTTTCTAGGTGGATATAGTAACAGTGGTCATGTGTATGGTGGCCGACGACAATGCACAACGTGCGAAGAGTAGGAAAAGGTACAGAAGTCTCACGCTTCAAATTTTATTGTTGCGCCTATTTATTTGTAACTATGAATGACATTATTGCTCTAGGAAGTGTTTGGTTAAGAAATTATAGTGATTTTCTAAAGAGACCCTTAAAATACACCATCTTTCTCCCGCTGAATATATCCCTTGATCGTTATTGTATCTCTGCCATTTCAGCTTCTTCTGGAATGAGTCAATAATGAAAGGTATTCGGGAGAGTATTTGTTTTTTTCCTTTATAAATTGAATGGTGATCTGACCCAAGAGATCTGACTAAGAGTAATGCTGTATTGATTAAGAATCCAATATGATAGTTCCCTTTTGGACAAATAATAAAACTTGTTATTCATGCATGGTTCACCGGTGTAGTACAGTTCTTGAAACGGCGGGGAGGAATACGGTTAAGAAAAAGAAGAATGTGACATTTAGTATCAACTTTATTTGAAATTTCTAAAGGTTGTGCAATGAACAACTGGATTGTCATTCATTATAGGCACGACAAAAACGAGATTTTTTACTATCGACAAGAGATTCTTCCATACTAAGCTCTGCGTCCTTTACTTCCTCTCATCTATTTTTCATTTGTCAACTACTGCCCCACTCTGTCTGACAAGCATCATTCTACATATACTTTTCTCCAAACCGATATTTTTGTCCGAAAACGGGTCAGGGGACGGGAGAGGGACTAAACTGCTTATCATTTTCGTCACTTAACTCTAATGCTAGCTAAATAGTACAACTAAGAATGATTATAGAACAATCATTCGTTTAAAAATGACTGTTAAGAACATGAGTTTATTGCACTATCAGTGTACGAAAAGGGTTTGCTTAATGTTTCACTTAGAAAATCCGTTCCAATGAACAGAGATTATTAATCTTTTTTTATTTCATTTGGAATGGATATTAGACATCTGCGGTTGTGTCGATTACCCATGCCCAGACTCATGCTGTGCATGAGCATGGGTTTTGTTCAAGAGTATCAGTACCCATCAGAGTTTTCTGTTTTGCAGATTATCATTAAAATTTCTTTAAAAGTTTTTATTTCAAAAAAAGAAACAAAACAAGCAACAGAAACTTTTTTTCTTTATGCGTCTGAATCGTATGGTTCGTTAGCATTCATAACATAATCTTCTCTATCACTTGCTTGTGCAATGCTATTGGCTGTAAGAACATATCTTGTTTCCTTGAGTGATATTACTAAATATAATGTTGTAGTAAGAAAATGTGGTAGAACACAGTGCTATATACTAGGACTCTGAAAGGAAAAGAAAAAACGAAAGAAACAGAAAACTTCATAACTACTATACATTTCAAAACACTATGCCCTATGATGGTTTCTAGACTTTCACTTTCATCACTACCATTAGAAAGAGCAGACTCGGAAGGATTTTTTTAGGACCAATATGATTCTCGAAATCGGTCTTTCGGCATTTTCTAGAAAATTTTCAGAAAATCCAGAAAGATCAACTACAAGTTTATTGGTGTTTTCCTATGTATGGATAGTTCAAAGATTTTTTGTTCAAAATGCTGATCAAGCAAGTTGTTGATTTTCAGAACAACTCGGTATATTACTAGTTTTGTCTCTTGAACGTGATCATACTCAAATGATCAAACCAGCTTTGAAAGCAATGCACGTCTATGAGCATGCCCCATGGGTACTCGTAAGGTATGCCCAGGGGTATTTACAATTTCTTTCTGCGGATCTGGGCATGGGTATTGTTTTCGAATCCAGTGAGCATGGACATGGGTAATGGGTTCCCAAAAACCACGGGCGTAGATGTCTAATGGGTATACAACTGAGAAAAACAAAGTCTTTATCATTTGGCGTTTGGAGAAATGGCTCAAACAGAGTAAGAAAAAAAGAGTATTTGAATTTCTGTCTACGTCAAAGATGGTTTTCTAACGTTCATAGCCATTGGTACTGCAGAATTGGGCGGATCAGTTATACACTTGTGAACGCGTAGTATTGTGTAACAATTTTGAAGTTTCTTTTTAATCTCAGTATAGATACACTATTACTAAATGATTTGAGTTTTGATGACGATTCGTTGCACTGGATTCTCATGGCAGTTACTAGCTACATAGATGGGCGAAGATGATTTCATTAAAATAATCAAATAACCAGCAGTGCATTATTTTCTAAAAATGTTCTATTCCCACTCTCCATCACCCCTCACGAATATTTCTATTTATCACAAATGCTAAAGCTACTGGGCCTACGGCAAAACTTTCTTAAATTATATTATAAATTTTCGTACTACTTTTATTCGTGTTTCTCGCCTACTTGCTACTTTTTTATTTTCTTCTAATTAAGGCAACTTAAATGTACATTGACGGCCAATAATGGGGGCACCCACTGACCTTGTTTGTTTGAGAATGAATAAAGATATAAAACAACAGAACACTTTTTTCGTAATAAAGATCTCTTCAATAGTGATCAAACATCCAGTGTAGTCTAATTTTCATGTGTCCCATATGTCCTTTTCTTATCAACTTATTAGGAGCTCAACTCTTGAAGGTACTAAAGATGATACGGGTCACAGCTTCGATAAGGAAAGAAAACGTCCAATCTTTGTTTCCTAATGAGCATTTAGAAAGGAACGTGTTCGGACATCCTCTTCTGCGCGCTGAACTAGCATCGTAGCAACAAAACTTTTTTCTGCGTGAAAACTCAACGCATAGATAACTTATGAAGAAACTAACTAAAGCAAAGTACTAAAAACAATTAGTAGAAATAACATGAGTCAGAAGCGACGATTTTTTCAGAGTTGAACTACATTGTTATGCAAAAAGGATGCATATACCCTTGGCGAACAAGTATTTTGAGATAATGTAAAGTAGAATAGGATCCTAAAAACATGATGCTAATAATCGATAGCCGAAGACATTAGCCATTCTTTTCGCTCAAATGTACAAAATGATTTCTGTTCAATCGTTGAAAATAATATAGAAGTTTATAAACATTTTCTTTCGTAATAGGTAGAGTTTTAATTAAAAATAATATAACTGAGGCAGCGGTTTAAATCATTTTATTAGTTTCCTAAGTTTCGATTTATTTAAAAATTATTTTCAAGGATATATACAAGCAGAAGAGATTGTTTTAAATTGAATGACGTGAAGTCTGTATTTATGTATGTACAATTGTTCGCTTATTTTTCTTTTTGCTATCTAACCTTTCATTTCTAGAAAATAAAATAAAAAAGGTGAGAGGTGGACGAAAAACAGCTTTGGTTGAGAAAAGTTTGTGATCCCTACCTGAAACACTGGAGGTTCTGGTCGTTTTTTAGGTACATCTAGGGGATTATTACAATGTGTAAAGCTCTTACGTTTCCCAATGGTAGAGAACCTCTAGACTAACACAATCTCATTCTGGTCGAGATATAAGACTTGTAATGACCATGACTTCTACGTATTTACTGTAAAAAAAACGCGTTTTTGGCCAAAATTATGTAAAAGTGGTCCCTTAAAAGTCTTATATCTCGGCCAAAATATATTGGAAAAAAGGTATCTTTAGGAGGTTATAGTAGTCCTCTACCATTGGGCAAATATAAGAGCTTTAAACATCGTAATAACCCGAAAGAAGTCACAAATTTCTTCCGACTAAAGCTGTTTACTGTCCGTCCACTTCTGATCTAACCAGTCCAAAATACTCGATAAAAAAAGGTCTTTCCGAAAAATATTCAAATTTATCTTTCTTTTTATTGAAGAATTCCATCGAAATATATCTCTTGAACTCGAATCAAACAGATCAGTTATTAAAATGGTGGTTGATTTTCCATTTGGTGAGAAAATAAAGTCAAACCCTATTCGAAAATCGCTGGAAAACTTTCTATTTCAATCATTCTTGAAAATCCTATTCATTACGGTTTGGAGTTATTTGATATTTCAATTTGCATTACATATAAGATTAGCTCAGGAAAATACGGAAAAGAAAATCGACAACTCTTTAAGATATAATGCAACGAGAACAATTGAAGAAAAGGAAATTTCAAATAAATCGAAATTTGAAAACAAAAATGAAAAAAAGAAATGCAAAATAATACATCCCAAAGATATTGATCTTGATCATAATAATATCTATTGGCAACGTTTTATATCATCGAATGGAACATATTATTTATACCATGCTTTTTATGATAATCGTGTACTAGTTGGCTCTTCTCCATTAATACGAATTCTTTCCATGATTGATCGTGTAACACCTATTCCAATCTATTGTTTAATTTGGTTTAACAATACTTCAAATCCAATCATAACATCAGCAACCTATCAATATATTTGGCATCCAAAATGGGGAAATTATCGTGATGAAGTTCTTCAGCCATTTCTCATCAGTTGTCCAATTCCTGAAGGAAAATATGCCACGCGAAAAAAATTTCTTCCACAATCAGTTACATTATTCGAAACAAATTGTACAAAATTAGGAAATAGCCTTCCAATTCGTAATAATCGTCCATTGGATGGAAAAAAACAATCTTTTGCTGTTTGTGTGAAAGGATTAGAATTTCGTTCGGAAGATATCAGTATCAAACTGATTGAATGGATTGAATTATTAAATCTTCTAGGTGCAGATAAAATCTTTTTCTATGAATTTGATATTCATCCAAATATCAGTCAAGTACTTGAATATTATCAACAACAAGACAAAGTTCATGTTGAAAAATTAACTTTACCTGGTTCTCAACCGAATTCACCTGAAATTCGAGAAAAATATTTAAAGGAAAAAATGGTTAATCGACGTCAAAATGAAGTTATTCCATATAATGATTGTTTTTATAAAAATATTTATTTCTATCATTATATTCTTTTACTTGATATTGATGAAGTTATTATGTCATTACAACATCGAACTTGGTTAGAAATGATTCAGGAAATCCAAAGAAATTGGTTAAACAAAAATGAAACTTATACATCATTTAGTGCACGAAATGTTTATTTTTTAGAACATCTCAAAGACGAGAATAGTACTGAGATTGACCAATTCAATGAACAATCGGATATTCCACCATATTTACATATGTTAACGCATATTTATCGATCATCTCATTATACGAAATCAGGAGCCTATGTGAAAACATTTTTTGATACAGAACGTCTTATTGCTCTACATAATCATTTTCCTCTTAGTTGTTTTCGTCGTTGTCGTACACATGAAATTAATATCACACTAGCACATTTACAACATTACAGAAAAGGTTGCGTTAAGGCATTGCAAAAATCGTGTCAAACTGAACATCGACTTAATAGAATTCGAGATACAACGATATGGAGATATAAAAATGATCTCATTCAACGAACATCTTTGACATTGAAAAAATTAAACTTTCTTATTTGACACTTTGTTTTTGGTTTTCTTTCGAACAAATAACAAATCAATGCAAACTCCAAAAACAAACAATAGTAAGAAGAAGTTTTGCAAAGAAATTCTTTCCCACGAATTAATCAATTCGTGGGCATAAAATTTTAGCACAAAATATTTGTTGCTGCTTGCACAATGATGACTCATCGATTTTCGAACGCCTTATACATTAAATATTGAACTGTATCCTCTATTATTCTAGTCATTTGAGTGTGACACCATCTATCATATTTTCTTCCCGTTGTGATTGTGGTGCACCAAATCATTCTTGGTCTCGACTGAAACAACAACGTACTTCGAGTTCAGAAACGAAATTTTTAGTCAAGGAACATTGTAAAGGGTTTGTAGAGATTAATGCTCATTAAAAATGAAAAACTATTTTGAATACATTGAATCGCATATGATTGCAGCTGAACTACTCATAGAAGTATGAGCAGTTCAGCTGCAATCCCACGCGATTCATTGATTAGTAAAGTCCTGCCAATAAATATCTTTTGAATACGTTAGAAGCCTTTCGTTGCTCGTAGAGTACCAGTTTGTAAATGTAGAATGTATCAAAATGATCGCCTAGTTCATTCTAGTAGAAAATGGGAGCCTAGTTCTCTGCACAGCGAAAACTTTCGATAAATAACCGTATAAATGCGATGATATAACGGATAGGTTTGACAAGTTTTCTGGCTTAACGTTATCTGTTATGGGTAAAAAATAAAGGAGACATTCTACCACAAGCAGCATTTCTCTCTTTAAAATTTTGAGAGCGAACTGCAGCTAATAGTTCAATTGCAGGTACTACTAGATTTCTTAAAACATACAGCAAAAAATTTAAAACTAATATTTGACGATATAGAAAAAGTGTTATATTAAGTCGACAACTTTTGTCGGATGCATTAAATATGTCTTATGATCGATATCGTCTAATACTTAAAACGCCTTCTTCTTTAGGTAAGTTTTAACTCTTGATACTTTATGAGTATATAAATAAACAAAGATGGCAAATTGCGACACATTTATATCATTGATCTGTTTCGACAATAGCATATTATGCACCACTCACATTATATGAAATCGACTATAACTTTATGTCATGATCGAGCAAAAATAGATTTTATTGATTAATATTAGGCTGGGTTGCGAGTTGTTTCTTTTTATTTTATTTATTACTATGTTAATTTTATTAGTTTCCTAATAGAATATTTAGTTTGTTAATTGCTGTCCTACTTGTAACTTATCCAAGTGTAGATAACCACCGGATCCTACAAGAGCAACAGCTGCTCCATTTTGCTTGGTAGCGATGAACTAGAAAAAGTATAGGTCAGGATTATCTTTCTGGTAGCCTTATGTCAAGGAGAAAATAAAAAGAAAGCAAGGTTTTTTTCTGTATGTCTCTGGTCTCAACAACTTACTTAAACTACCATTAGAAAATTTGGTGCTTGCTCCGCGCTAAACCAAATTGGATAAAAATTGGGCGCCAAATGCAAAATTTGTCGGTGAATTCGACAGCGGGTTCCTTATAATTATATCTTCACTTCTTTTTTGATGTCGACATAATCAACGTAGTTTTTGCCTAAATTTTATTTTTCTCATTGGTTGAAAAAAAGGCGCCAATGAGAAAAATAAAATTTAGGCAAAAACCACGTTGATTATGTCGGCGCCAAAAAAGAAGTGGAGATGTAATTATAAGGAACCCGCTGTCGGAGTCACCGACAAATTTTCCATTTGGCGCCCAATTTTTATCCAATTTGGTTCAGCGCGGAGCAAGCACCAAACTTTCTAATGCAACCACGCATATAAAACATACAAGAAATCTAATATTGTCACTTTCTACAATTTCTGATTCACTACACAATAAATCCTCATTCATATCTGCAGCAGGAATTATCTTTTCAGCTAAAACAAAGAAAGAAACTATTGAAAGAGAGAATTCGAGTTGGTATGACAAAAGAAAGAGTAGATACACAACCTAAGCAAAATATTAAACCATCGAATGAATCATTCTCTTGAAAGGATGGGGGATGGTTTCTGCAAGAAAATGGTCCTATATATTTTCGAGAAGATAACAATTGGAACTGATTAGAAACCGTTCGTTATTTAGTTTTTAATATTTCTGCGTCTTAAAAGTTGATTGTAGACTACCATCAGCATATGCATATGCTGACATTTTTAATCATTTCTGCGCATCGGTCCAAAAAGCTTATTCGATCATATTTATTCATTGTTCTCTGCGAATTCGCTGTTCTTAATAGAATCTTATATATGAAAACATGCGCAATTACACGGGCTTGAAAATGATCTATAGCACATCGTTTCAAACTAATGTTTTGATACAGTTATTGGTCAAACATTATCTATGACTATTTGCTTCCGTATATGTAACTCTCATTCAATATAATAAAATGTGTATAGTTTTGTCAGCGCACTCAGACTCGGAATGGTTTATACACAGAAAAATGCAGACTTGAAAGAGCTGCACAATGAGCTATAACACAGTGTTTCAAATCGTAAGTTTGTTAGACTTATAAGTAAGAAAATGAAAAACATATTTTTCGTGTTTTCTGATTAATTTCGCTTGGTGACCTGAGGCCTTTCTGAAATTGAATGCTGTTTGATGAAACAGTGCTGTAGAGAGCTCAGAGACGTCTCGATCTGCTGAAGAATATTTTCTGTACACGATGAAGCTGTTACAAGAAAGTTATCACTCGAATTCGGAGATTTAGTTTTCTAGAGTTTTGGTTTTCTGAAAACCGGCATCCCAGAAACTTTAGTGGAATATTTATATGCCACAAACCAGACTGAGAACTCCTTTAGAATCTTTCTTCAGATTTGTTATAGGTATTATCTTTGAGGAGAAAAACTGAAAATACATGGTTCATTAGTTTGGAGGACCACGGCAAATAAAAGTCGGGACAATCATATACTATTCAGAATATGATTGCTTGACGGTATACATTCTAAAAAATCTAATGTATTTCAATTTGAAGCTGGTTGAATTCTGCATTTTCTTATATCATAAGCATTCTGGGTCTGATTTTGTTTACAGCACTATAGTTCACTAACTAACTTGCGATTTGAAAGAATGTGTTATAGCTCATTCGATAGCCCTTTCAAGTCTGCATTTTTCGATATACAAACTATGCCTAATCTTAGTCTGTAGAAGAAACTATAATCATTTTTATGTGCCACTTAAGGAAAAAAATCGAGATATTGTCGAGTATTTGTCCAATACATCTATGAAGGCGCACTTTTAAAACAATGTATTATAGCTCATTGTGTAGCCCTTTCAATTCTACATTTTTCCATGTATAAACCATTCCCAGTCTGAGTGCGCTGACAAAACTATACACATTTTATTATATTCAATGAGAGTTACATATACGGAAGCAAATAGTCATAGATAATGTTTGACGAATAACTGTATCAAAACATTAGTTTGAAACGATGTGCTATAGATCATTTTCAAGCCCGTGTAATTGCGCATGTTTTCGTATATAAGATTCTATTAAGAACAGTGAACTCGCAGAGAACAATGAATAAATATGATCGAATAAGTTTTTTGGACCGATGCGCAGAAATGATTAAAAATGTCAGCATATGGTAGTCTACAACCAACTTTTAAGACGCAGAAATATTAAAAACTAAATAACGAACGGTTTCTAATCAGTTCCAATTGTTATCTTCTCGAAAATATATAGGGCCATTTTCTTGCAGAAACCGTCCCCCGTCCTTTGCCTTTACTTAAAATTGTAGATTTTTCGTTTCTGACGATCTTAAGCATTATTGGCTAGGAATACAAGCGAAAATAAATTCCTTATAATAGTCTGAAACTAAAGTTGCCGAACAACCACACAATGAATTTTGTATGAATACGGACTCGAACATATGAGCTTAGATTTGCAGTAAACTGTAAAACTAAATTCACTGTTGCTTTGAAGTTGGGGAATTGATCCGATGTTACCAGTGGCAGCTATTTTTGATTTATTGTTTTGTGTTTGTTTCGGCAAGAAAATCAACTCAAAAAAAACTCATTTACATTACCTAGATCAATGCAATAGTTTTCAATAAAAACAATTTTTAAATATTTGTTAACAGTATTATCATTGTTAATTACTTCACCAATATTATATATTAAATTAAGTACTTGGTTTCCAAATACATCATTAGGTAGTACCTATTATTACAAATTGTATTAGAAAATAAAAAACAAGAAGTTAAAAATTACATGTCTCATCTCTTTGTCCTTAGAATAGTAATAAAAGTATATTTGCGCTGAAGAATACTGCCTGTATTATCAATACTGTAAAGTAACGGAGCATCAATACTGTGTGTATTACACTCACTGTGCTTTTGAAAGTTTTTGTTTACTACTAGAAGAACAGTTTTATATCTTTACAGGAAATGGAGGAGCGCAAAAAAATCTTGTAGTTGATATTTTCTAACATGATTGGGACATTTGAAATATACGATTTGACAGAGAAATGCAAGCACTACCCAACTGAAAAAGTCATGAAAGTAAAATTCTGATTTTAAAACTGAGTATTGCTGAAAACATGCACGACTCGGACCGCAAAGTATTTTTAAAGACCACAGGCGGAAAGAGCAGAAAAGTCTCTACTAGATTATGTAGTTCATCACTTGAAATTATTTGGAAATAGGAGTAACTGACCTCAGTTACTTGTGAGAGTGGGCCACTTAAGAGAGTTTCGAAGAGAGTATCAGAAAAGCACATGTTTGACATGGACATACTTGAATCGGAAAATAAATTTGGCTCATATTATGTCCATTCGATTCTTCGTCTAACGTTACGCATAAATTCAAGGTTTTAGATCCTAATAACGTTTCGTTAAGGCCCCGCATTTGAAAAGTGAAATATCAACAATCCGGCTCTATTAGCCCCTAGCCACATGTGTTTTCATCAGCTTAAGACCAACCCGAGCTCTCCACAACGTTTCGTTACTCAGAAATCTTGCAGCTACGAACAGCCCCATTTTGGTCACTGTTGTGGCGACATCTCACAAACCATGCGGGATCGAGCCAAACAAAAAATGTCGTCACCATACTTGCACAAGATCAGCGTCTCTTAAAAGTTTGGTCAAGATCGGACTTATGCTTTCAGAGACCGGTTTCTGACGGGGGCACAATGGGCAGTCACATCATATTTAGGTGGAAAAACGAAAGTAAGATTTTTCGAGATTTGAATAGCACATCATATACTCTAGCATACGCTCTATAACTTTGCCATTGCAAGTTTTTTTCTAGGTGTCATTTCTAGCTGGAAAATCGACGATGAAATTGTTTTAGGAAAACAGAGCGGTTAAGATAGAAAATCATTTTGCGACAAACAATAGACGATATTTATTAAAATTTTATCTAGTCTAAAACTAGGCATTTCTCTCTATCCATTCGTAAAAAAATTTCTGTTTTGGCTTTTCCATGACCGAGAAAATTAGCTTTCTTTTTTTGCTACGTGTTTTCCGAAAATGTGTGCTCAGTGTAATCGGTTTCCGATTTTTTCCGAAGCTTCAAATTCAACGAATTTTTTACCGATGGTAGACGTACTGACGATACATATGCACTAATACCGCAAACTAGCGCAAACGCTCCTGGACCGAGTTATAGGTTTTCCAAAAACCCTTGGAGTTTTGAAATAAATTAGGTTTTTCTAGGTTCATTAACATTTAAATTAAAAGATAACGACATATTTGGAATCAGCGCAAAAAACTGCGTCGAATGGTGTATAATTCAGCCGTCTTTGTAGGGAAACTTTTGAATTTAGCAGATTCCTTTGTTTCTTGCATGTGCGTATAGGGATTTTGACTGAAATTTTAAAATTTTAAATTATCAACAGATGAAATCGTCTAAACACTATTTCTATAGGTTATCGATGCTTCTCTGTCCAATGCAATCGTTTTTGAGTTTTTTAAAGGTTTTCTAAGCGGTTTTCTAGAGACCGGATCTCTGGAAAATCATTTAGAAAACTTTTTTAGAATTCGAAAAGCATTCCACTAGATAGAGAATCATCGATAACCTATAAAAAACGCGCTTTTAAGTTTTCTTCTAGCTTGCAGGCCAAAAGACCACGCGCCTAGTGAAAATTGCCCACTGTGGGGGGAGCCTTAATGCGCTCTGAGTTTTTTTTCTAAACGTTTTTTTTGCATAGTCGCATATTCTCCTATCTTAGTTTTTGTGCGTCTCGACGTTCTTTGTTCAGAACGAATATCAGTCGAACGCGATAAAAAAACTGGATAAGATGTGCTATTTCTTAATTCTCAGAACTCAAAATTTAAATTAGAAAGATTCAAATCAGTTAAGTTTTTCAAACCTTATAAAATAAGTTTTGTATTACAAAAGAAGCTGCAGCAGTCAAGTCAAGTAGGACTAAAAACAATTTTGAAGCATTTTGTAGAACAAATAATTGTCAACAAAATGCACCGTTCTGCATCGAAGACTAGCCCCTGGAGAGCGCTAAACGAGCTACACGAACGATGAATAGCAAAACATGGGGAATCAAGAGGTACGCCAGTATCCCTAGTGAAAAACTTACTCGAATCTTACTAAGATCTTAGAAAAATCTTGTTAAGATCTTAGTAAGATTTCGCTTACATTTGTCTAAGATCTTAAACAAATCTTACTAAGATCGTGAGACCCGAAAATTCTAAGATTTTATAAGATTTTTCTAAGATCTTAGACAAATGTAAGCGAAACCTTAATAAGATTTTTCCAAGATCTTACTAAGATTATACTGTCTAAGATTTTTTCAAGATTGGATAAGAATCTGTTAGGATCTTAATAGTAAGAACGATGATATTTTTTTAAATATCGTCGTTAAATATATCGTGTATTCATTCAAGGTTCGCTGAAAATTTTTTAGATTTTAATCCGCATTATCCAAAGCAGCAGTTGAACAGTGTCGAAGAATGAAGAGAAATTTCATATTTTCAGGTGTCCAACTATGGACCTTGACCTTCATGTACACTCTCTAAAAAGTTGTTGAACACTTTCGAGAGAGCAAGTACTAGCAGTCTGGAAGAAAAATAACCACAAAATCAGTCATATTTTCGGTGTTACTTATATAGATGAATGAGAGCAAAACAAAGGGGTGAATGAAAGTAGAGTCATTAAATCTTATTAAGACCTTAAACGATAAGATCTTAGATTATCTTATCAAAATCTTAAAGGATAAGATCTTATAAGATCTTAGTAAGATAATTTTAAGAAGTGTCTAAGATTTTTACTAGGGATGACTTTCGTCAAACTGCGAAAGTACACTGAATTTTTACCAATACAACCCATGGATTTTTGCCAATAATTCAGTTGCATTGTCTTTTAATGCAAGTTACAAATTATTTGTAAACGAAGAAAAGACATGACTTGCAAGGAGAGACAATACAACTGAAGTCATGACTGGCGAAAGTCGACAGTTGGCGAAGTCACATTGGCGTACCTCCACGATTCCAAAACGTGAGCGAAATTTTTCTACTGGATTTCGTCTACAGTTAAGCGACTCACATTTTTAAGCTGACCATGAACACGCTATTTACTTGTACTGAAAACAGTGCTATGATGACGAAAAGTTGAAATATAGAAAAAAGTTTAGACCTTTTCTTAAAAAACTCATAGCGTATCAACCAAACCGAGGCCTAAAAGCTTTGATTTATACGTAACTTTAGTTGGGGAATCGAACAGACATAGTTGAATCGGAAAATAAATTTGAATCATATTATGTGCTTTTCTCATGCACTCATGGAACGTCTTTGAAGTGACTCATCCGCAGCCCACTCTGCATCCTCACTCCGCTTATAGTGATCAGTCGTTATGAAAGTTCCTTACCTTAGCTCGTGGACTAAACACTCGGCATTGAGAATTCTCAGCCTTATCTACCTTACCTTATCACATTCTGAGAATTCTCAAAAGAAATGTGACGCTTATCCGTTTTAAAGATTCTCCGAGAAGGGAAATTTTCTCCAGTAAAAAGAACTATTTAGAGAGTTGATATCAGTCAGAACTGCAGTCCAATGGTAAAAAAAAGAATTTTTCTGACTTTCTTCTTCCT
This sequence comes from Didymodactylos carnosus, assembly GCA_905250885.1. Classification (NCBI taxonomy): domain Eukaryota; kingdom Metazoa; phylum Rotifera; class Eurotatoria; order Philodinida; family Philodinidae; genus Didymodactylos; species Didymodactylos carnosus. The sequence goes on along the minus strand of CAJNOQ010001976.1, from coordinate 9,778 downwards.
TACAAAAAAGTGCGTTTGGAGGTTTTTTCCGCACCTGACGAATACTTATGGTAGACACTGTACATACTTTCCCAGCAAATATAAATGTTTTGGGGATAATTATACTATTGTCGTCTTGATAATCTCTTTTCATACGATTATAAGTTGTTATGATACATAAACAATTCAATAAATGTCGTTTATAATCTTTGATATGTTTAAGTTGTACATAAAACAATGATTTTACATTAATATTCTCAATACCATAGTTATTTTCTAACATAAATACTAGACGTTTTTTATTTGCCTAAATTTAAACAACTTCTTCACTAACTGTTTCTAAGAAAAATCATCAAAACATACTATACCTCTTTCGCTTGTAAGATATCATTTAGAAATATTTCATCATCTACAAAAGTTTCTATTTGTTTCATTTCACCGAAATTTAGCAACCATTTTAAGCCAATTTTCTAAACAAATAACGCAGAACATATAATTGTTTCCACACTTGTGAAAATTTTAGACTGGCTACACTCTCAAAAAAACAACACAAAAAGCGTCTTCGGTATCTCTATAAAATAAGGAGAGGCCGGTGAAGACCGTAAGTTATTTTATCTCTAGTCTCTAGAAATCTATGACGAACTCTGATGGTGCCACATTGTAGAGCGAATCGAGTTACCTATATGGAAAAGTCTTGAGGACTAACAAGCAAGGTTTCACCGAGTTATAAGAGTTCTGGTTTTGTAATCCAGCCAAAATACGGGTAATTGAGGTATTTTCTTGGTAAGAAACTATAACTCGGTGAAACCTTGTTCTTTAGTCCTCAAGACTTTTCCACATACAGTATACGACTTTTCCACTCGATACGCTATACAATGTGGCACTATCAGAGTTTGTTCAGACGAAAGTTCGCCATTGGTTTCTAGAGATTCCGAATTTGAACAATATTTCTGAAATGAGTAAGGGAACGAACGGATACCAGACTCGTGATTATCATAAAAAATTACCTATACTCAGGTATGTTCCAGATGAAAATCAGAGTGACACTTGGTGAGCTTCCCTCGTTCGTAACTAAAATTGTTTCTAATACTTTTTTCCATCTGGGAAACCCTTCAGTAAATTTTAAAAACAAGATTTCCAAATGAACTAGAGTTTGTGATGATGATTACAAACATCGTATGATGTTAGAAAGAAACATTATCGTCATATATTAGATAAAAATGTTTTTTTTTGTATGTATGTGAAATGTTTGGGACTCACACAGCACACGCTTTTCACATTTAATACATTTGGAAAATCAGCTCCGTTTCTTCGGAACTGTACAGTAGAGTTTTCAAAAAACATGGATTTTTCACGTGAAATCTGCTTTTCTCAACCTCTAAAGCATTTCAGAGCAAAATCAATCGGAAGATTTGAAAACAGCATCAAAAACTGCATCGAATAATGTATCAATCAATTATTTTCTGTGATAGCTTTTTCCGGTCACTTTCGCCTCGGCTCCTCCCTTTTGGAATTTTAGTCAAAAACTAAAACGTTTCTGAGTAGGTTTTTCTCTTACCATTATACTATTTTGAACATCTCACGAGAGAACCTCCCGAGATGCCCACTTTCGATTCAAATGCTTTGTACACGGATCGATAGACCTCAGTGAGGTAGTAAATACCCTAAAAGGATTCGGGCCCCTGACTCTTGAAGACCCGGTTTTCTGAAACTCTAAAAACCTTTGAGCTGACAATGAACAGTTAGGACTTTTCTTGTAAATTCCAGAACTTTGCAATGAAAGGTCATGTAGAGCTGGGAGAGGTCTCATTTTAATCAGAAATTTGCGGGCCACAATCATGGCTCATTAAGAAAGATTTTGGTTATTTTTTAGAGTTTCTGAAAAACCAGTTTTTCAGAAAACGGGGTCTTCAAGAGTCAGGGACCCGAATCCTTTTAGGGTATTTACTACCTCACTGCGGTTTATCGATCCATATACAAAGCATTTGAATCGAAAGTGGGCATCTCGAGAGGTTCTCTCGTTAGTTCAATATTTAGAAAAAAGAGAATTATCGAGTTGGATCACGTTTAAAAATTCTCAACTTTCGACTTGACTCAATCCAAATTTTGTAATGTCTTATGGAGATATCTGGATAGTGTCGAATTTTTTTCTGACAAGAAAAGATCTTGTTTTGAACCTTTTTACCTTAGCTATAACATCGGATAAATCTGGATTAATTTTCAATAGCCAACGATAGTGTGAAATACCAATATGGAATAATTGTTGCTTCAATGGTAAAATATTTTCTTCCCAATAATATGAAACATTAATTTCATTCATAATTTCAGCATTTCTTGGTAAGACTAATGTCAATAACTTTATATAAGACGATGGCATTGTAAATCTACTATTATATTGTTTTATATTTACAACTTTTGTTGTTATTGACCATGCATCATTCCAACTTAAATGTTCTTGATCAATTAATAAGCGCATAAGTTCAAGAATTGTTAATAAAAACATAAAATCTCTTTTATCATCATGTAGATGAATACTAGCCTATAAGAAAGAACTACTGTCAAACCAAAATATGATCTACCGGTTCTTCCATGCTATTACATTTTCTCGGTAACAGCCAGATACTCATTCGACAGCTCTACTCCTCTCTTTCTTACAAAAAGTAATTTTCAGTATGTCGATACGAATGAGAAGAGTTCGAGTTTTCAGCGTTTCCAGGCCAGGACTTTGATCTATCCTTCTATATAAAATACGCTCGAAAATCTTATTTTGATGAAGGCATCTCAAAGGATCCTTGAAAAACCAGCTAACAGTTGAAAAAAACATTTTTCAACGGCTTAGGTGTGACATACCATTTTTTGAAAGCTGACATGTAAGTACGATAAAAACATAGGCTCCGGTCACACTCAATCTTCTGACAATATTTGTTTCCTGGAAACAAGAAGTTGAATTTATGTGAAATAATCCATTTTGAACTATTATCAACTAATATTAAAAAATTCGTTGTTCTATGAAAACTAACTCAATCGATCTGAAAACTATAGAAAATATTTAAATTGGACTACTCTGTTTATCATTTAACATGAAAATTAGAACAAGTTTAAAGATCCTACAGAAACAGTGAATACAAAATAGTGTGTCTTCTGAAGTTCTCAAGCCGTTATGATTTATTGTGATGCAGATATGAGTTTCAATATTAACTGAAAATAGTCCGAAATGGATTGATTATTATACATAAAATCAACTTTCATTAGGCTTCCAAGAAACAAATATTTCCAACAGATTAAGCGTGTTCGATTACCATGTATTTCTCCTAATGGGACAAAGTTAGGTAGGTCCCAACCAAATGCTATAATGAAGGACACCACCACATCTAAAGAATGTTTTAAAGAAAGAGATCGCTTTTCTAGTTTTCTCTACAAAATGGTGAACACTCTAGCTCTTTTCGTTCTTGTGATATTCGAAAAACAATCGAGAGGCCTTTTTATCATGATGACCGAAACCTTTTACATAAAATGTCGAGCGCTATTTTCTATTTTTCCACTATTCTGAGAGCTTCGTTTTCTTCCCTGAAAAGTAAAATCTAAACCACAGAACACACAGCAAGCAAATCTTTCTCACAAAATGTTCGAAGCCTAAATATCGTTAAAAATGTTCGCGTAACTTCTCAAAAACTCTATATCTTTTTGGAAACGCCTTTTTCACGCTAAACAACAGGTTTGAATAGTGATTGATTATTATATCTAAGAGTCTCTGCAACGCTCTTTCGAATGGTGTGCAATAAGTTTCATCTTCATTCAGCTTTTGTGTAGAAAACATTGCGTCGTCTAATCACCGTTAAAAATCAATTATTTAGCATTAATCACCAATTTTAGGACTAAAAGTGGAATTCTTTTTCAATTTTCGGACTAAACCTTGAACCTCTATTTCATTTTCTACAAACTGATATAAAGATAAAATCTAATCTTAGTTACTTCCTGCTCCTGGAGACGTCTTTCCGGAAACTCTAAATATAAGACGCAGAAATTCGATTCCTTTGGAACTTGATTTTCAGAGAATGTTTTATAAAATCGCTAGAATAACCGGAAAATTTTTTAAAGAGGTCAGATCGAGTTTCCCGAGCTATTTTATCATGTATTTGGTTCCAGTTAAAGAAGGGATTATTTTTGGCACTAGTGAAACGATTTTCTTGTTATGTTATTAAACTTTTCCCACAACATTTTGGTGATATTTAGACTTTGAACTGTTTTTGCGGGAAAACTCTGTTTGATGTGGGTTCTATAGTTTACGCGCTGTTTTTCAAGCGGAAAAAAAACGAAGTTCTCAGAATAGCGGTAATATAGAAAAATAGCGCACTACATTTTATGGAAAACGTTGCGATCATGGGTTAGTTAAAGATTCTCTCTATTTAGAAAGCTCAGAATAAAAAAGACGCCCTAAAATGTTGTAATTTACAACAGCAATATCGGTCAAATCAAAGTATATGCAAGAGTTTGCTTGAGTCCTACTTAGAAGAAAGCTGTTCAGACTACAAAATAAGACGTCTCCTAGTGCTGTAGCATATTTCCTTGAACAGCTATGGACTTAAGAAAACATAACATAGTGACGACTTCGACAGAGTTACGAGCTAAGAATCCTTCAAATAACATCTCATACAGCAGATTTTGCTGTAAAATTGGGTGACTATCGATACTCACAATGTTTTCTCCGTCACCAACGTTTTTTACTAGCAGGATTCCCACGGATTAAAAAAGGCTATTTTCTCTCACAAAAATTGCAAAATGTCTGCTACAATCGAATTTAGTCGGGATATCTATCTGGTCATTCTGCTGTACACATATATACTTTATTTGGCAACAGATTAAAATCTTTTGTTGTTGTTTCTGCTTTGAATTGCGCCAAAATATCTTGAATTGTAGCTGATATAAAAAAATAATTTTGCTTGAGCTGGAGTAAATCTTTATCTTTATCGTGAAAACAACACTACAAGAATAAACAATAGAGAAATAGATAAATATAAAGGGTCTAACAAGAAATGAGGAAAGTAAATCACAGCATACCATAATAATTTGTGGATGTAAAGTGAGGTGACGAGATTGAATAATTAACTTTTCTATTTCTCTCATATAATTATCATCACTAACTAAACAAAATAAACTCCTCATTGGCTGTTTTACAGTGCCTCTCTATAATAAAACTTAAAAATTCTTGATCGGGTACACGTATTTTCTGTCTTTTTCCGTAATAAGACACATCCAGGATGAAACTCAAGAAAAATTTCAAATCGTTTTACCTAGTTTAGATTCAAATTTTCGTTCAATTTTCGATGTCCATAAGCGTAACGTATTTATCCTCTGATTATAATAGCCAGGTATCAGTGAATCAAATGCCACTGCGTGAATAATCTTAAAATTGAATAAAAGATATATTAATTTATGCACAAACAAAAGTAGCGTCAAAATCCGATTCATTCTTCCTTTCTACTTACCTCGGTATCAATCCACTGCTTTTCAACAGTTTTTCCATAAAAATGTACAGGATAAATTATTTCTGATCGAATAATTTCCCATGGATTCTGTTGACCAGTCAACCAATCATTTAATGTTTCTTTCTATAGGTTGAAAAAACATTTTTCTTTGTTTTAATATTATGACAAAAGCTTTTTAATGTCCATCCGTTGTATGGAAGAATGACTGTAAAATCCCAACTGCAGAAATTTCTGAATCTTCAAGCTCCTTCAGTATCTTACATTAGCGTCTATCTATTCTCAATAGGTTTACGGAACCATAAAATTTGGATTAATAGATAAGTGTTTGTAAAAGAATACAGTAATCATTAACAGTTAGCATCTTAATTGATTAACTAGCTATCATGGGTATAGAGATCTAGAGGACTTGATACATTTGCCGGATATTTTATTATGGGAAAATAGAATAATACCATAATGAATGTACTTGAGCGAAGTACTTGCGCAAGTACTTTGGGTTAAGCAATGAGGACAGTACTTGTGGATTTTTCCTAATAAATTTACTTGACAAGTACTTGAGAACGTACTTGACAAGAAAAATGTAAGTACTTGCCTAACACAATGTTAGTAAATTTACTTCAAAAGCGTCAGTCAAATACTTATTCCATTTATTTTCATTTTGTACATATTCTGCAGCCATATTCTACTTTTGTAGAGCAAATACATACACGGCTACTACGTTTGTTCAACTCAGTAGAAATATATAACTTTATTTTGTAAGTGTATAACAATTGATATTGTGGTGCTTATATACAAGTGGTCAATGGAAAAGAAAAGGGTGCCTGGCTTGTCCAAGTACTTGGCTGAAGCAAGTCAAGTAACGACACTTCTTGATCAAGTACTTGCCACGTACTTCCCAAGTGCTCATCAAGTAATCAAGTATTTGGTTTAAACTTTATTATAGAAGAAACAGTAATCAAATCGGGCTGTGCCCATTGCATGACACTGGGAGAGAGGAAAAGATACGAAAGAAAAATCAAGTATTTGTACCAAGTACATTCACTAGAGTAAGTTCTAGGACATCATGGTCTATATTTATAGACAATTCTTAACAAAATACTTATGGTTGTTCATTTAATTTATAATATAGTATTATAGTAGTTGTATACCTGACATCCATCTTTGATCTGTTGTTGAAAGAAACCTAATATGAAAAGAGAAAGTGAATCATGCAAGTGAGGTTTCATCGGACGACTTCATGATTTTCTCTACCTTGATCGAATCGTAATCCATAACTCATTGTCGCTATATTCATATTTGCCAAGGACTGAATTATACAACCGGCTGTATATCCAGTTTCATCAAATCCATATGCATATTGTTCAATATCAAATAATTTCTTATAAAAATGCCAGGCCATCTAAAACAAAAATAAAGCTTCACAAAATTATAATGGTGTGCGTTACAACGTTCAAAGAGACTTTCAGCTTGGTTCTTTAGAGACCGGGTCTCTAGAAAACCCACACATAAGTATTTTGGATCTTTGTTAAGTGCACGATTGAACAAAGCATGTCTGAAAACCTATAAAAAAGTGTTTATAGTCTTTTGGACTGCTTCTATGGCTAATGTCATCCCTCAAGAAAGAGCGCAAAAATCGGAATTCTGTTAGTAATTCTCAATTTTTTTCATCAGGACTCAAGTTTTATGCAATAAAAATATCATATTCCGAATCAGCGTCACAAATTGAATCGAATCGTGTAATTCGTCACGATGCCTATCCGACTACTTTGGATTTTTTAAATTTTTATGTAGAAAAACTGCTGAGATTTTCATCAACAAATGGCAATCAACATATATCATTCGATTCAATTTGTGACATTGATTCCGAATATGATACTTTTTCTTGCATAAAACTTCCTGATGAGTCCTGATGAAAAAAATTGAGAATTACTGGTAGAATTCTGCGCTCCTGATTTAGAAACAATGCATTTTTCGATGAGCTTTATTCAGTCATGCCAAAACGAATGAAAAAAATTTTGCTGTAATTTTGCGTTAATGGCGCTCTACGTGTAGTAGGAACTGCCCAGATTTTGTCTCCGTGGTGATTAGATTCTTAGTCATGCAAAATGCTTGTAGTATGCGCGTACTTGCAGTCCTCATGCGCATCCCTCAAGAAAGTCAAGTGCATGATACCGGAAAAAATGCATTTTGCAGGAATAAAAAATGTCTCCACGCCAAGGCATGTTACTTAATAACGTCATACGCTGAAGAAAAAAGGCTTCGCTAGAGTGCAGAATTACCCTACCTTAACTATTCTAGCTCGTTAGAACAAAAGAAAGCAGTTGCACCTTACCGCATTTGAAAACCGGCGGAAGAGGCAATAGCCCTTTCGTGCTTCTTCCCCTGGGTGTCAATTGCTGCTTGTTGCCACTTCCAGAAGTGGTAATAGCTCCTTAGTGACACTTACGAAAAGTGTGAATAGCTTCTAATTGACACTTAAGAATGTGGCAATAGCGCCTAGTAACCACTTTCGTAACTGGCAATAGACTCACCCAAACAGAAAAACAAACAATTATTTCTTCTAGGTAAACTTCATTTTTTCAACTAAACAGATCATTAAAATATTATCAACTTCGTTTAGATTTATACTTGATTTACATCAGTTACGATAGTATCAACAGAGCTCGACTGTCTTTCTACTGCAGTCGTCGTCGTTGATACAGAATGTATTTTTTCGAATTTCAACTTCTTGAGTTAATACCAAGAATGTTTGAATCCAGTTCAATCCAGTCTATGGTCTCAAAAGTTCGAATAAGAATTTTTCAAATCGTATCTCAGAACAAATAACGCGTCGGAGACTTTAATCGGTATATCGGCTTGTCCACGTAACCCAGCCAGAAAAGGTCAGTTCGTTACGTTTTGAAATAATTAGGCTTCACAACGAAATAACGTAAAAGCCTGGGCAATGTCTTATATTGTAGAGTAAACTGTGATCTTTGATATGACAATCAAATTATGAGTTGTACAGGGTTGACATCACTTACTATATGGAGAACTTTTACCGAGGCTGTAGGACTGTTAAAATGGCTTACCAAATATGCCGCTTGATAAATATCATCTTCTATACCTAAATTTATCATCATCATTTTCAATTGTTTTCCCATACAAAATTCTATCGATAAAAAGTATAAAGTCTATAAGATAGAAAAGGCACTAAACAGAAGTTTTATTCTACGTATGACGTTCAAAAGAACTCTTGATCGAGATAAAAGTGTGATGACATACTTTTTCATTGTTATTTAAATTGTCTTGTTTAGATGCTTGAATCCATTGTTCAACAAGACAATCACGAACAGTATAAGCAAGTCCAAAATAATAATCATTCATTGTTGTATTATTCTGAGTTTTTCTTAATGTAAAATATAAATGATGCCGAATTGCTTCTTTAATCTTTTGTACATTTTTTAATATTGCTAGACAATATGGAGAATTAGGATCATTTGGAAAATGTATGAAAAGACCATCTGGTATAGGTCTAACCCATATAGCATCCTATTTACGAAAAAAAAAATACGGTTTATTCTCGCAAGAGATTCTTCATTTTTAAAGAACTCTCATTAAGGAAACTCTAAACATGTCAGAGGGTGAAGAAAATCAGATCATGCTCGGATCGACTGGGACTTTCAAAAGTTCGATTTCGATCTTGCTTCCACTTTTAAAAGAACTCAATCAAATTACTAAACACAACTTTTGTTGTATTTCAGAAACCCACAAACACATCCAAATTATAGTCTGAATTAGCCAGTCAATAGAACTCGTCGAACTGAGTGTAGAAATACCCCAAAAATTTCGTATAGGTGTGCTTTGTAAGCGTACATTTTCAATGAACATCCACAAACACCCAAAAACGTGTGCCAAATCCATCTGTAGGTTCTTCTGACCTTTATAGTTATGTCATATCGGCAAGGATGAATTTTTTCAAAAATCCTTAAAAATGGTTTTTCCTGGTTGAAAATAGTAGTAATACATCTAATATAATCTAGAGATGAATTTGGAACACTTTTTTCGGTGTTCGTGGATGTTCACTGAAAATGTATGCTTAAAAGGGACACCTATAAAAATTCTTTGGGGTGTTTCTACACTGAGTTCGATGAGTCCTATCGATTGGCTAACTCAGATTATAATTTGGAGGCGCTCGCGCTTTTAGTAACACCCCCCGCCATAGATATTGAGCATGGAATAGTTTCCTTTATTCTCTACCTTGCATACTGAAAATCACACTTATCATACATAACGAGATTCTCCCAGAATAGCATTTACATATTCAACGGACT
>CAJNOQ010001975.1:0-25197 GCA_905250885.1 Didymodactylos carnosus | reverse complement strand
CCCCCCCCCCCCCCCCCCCCCCCCCCCCCCCCCCCCCCCCCCCCCCCCCCCCCCCCCCCCCCCCCCCCGCCCCCCCCCCCCCCCCCCCCCCCCCCCCCGGCTCTATACTTACTGTTTTAGCTTGTTCAAATTCAACATCGGTATCCGCAGCTAATGCTAAAAGACGTTTAAATCCACCCATAATCAAGTGAGGAGCTGATGCTTGATTTGGATAATTAATAGCCAGAGAAAATGCGGCTAAACGTTGAACACCTAATTGAAATTTCTGTCGAAGATCTTCCGGTTTTATATCGAGAATTGATGGATTAAAACACGCACCAGAATCATAAACTAAATAAAAAGAAGAAAGATAAAACTAAGTAAAATTCAATAGCTATTCTATCTTTATCATAGTAATCAATTATTTAATTCAAAGATAGTGCCGTGTTGTTGTGTTTTACCTTGACGAATAATCAAACCATAACTAAATGGTGAAATATTCAACATGTTCAATAATGCTGCTTCACTAGCTCCAACTTTTTCACCAATTTTAATCAAATGTACATCATTCTAAACAAAATACAAAATAGACTTGTTTTAAATGTTTCAACATTAGCACTAGTTCAATTGAAAACACAATATAAACAAATATGATTTACGTACGATAATTTCAATTGTTCCTCTTGTAATTTTTGTTGGTATTTGTAGAGCTTGAAAAAAACTGGTTTTTTCTGGTCCTAAACCTGTTACTTGTGCTGGAATTGACACATCAATAGGAGCAAGTGCACCTGCACGAGCCGGGGCAGCAACCTAAACATAAGAGAATCACATCAAATATAAAATATTTTCCTTGCCTTCAACTATCGAAGTAGCACGATAAAATAAATACATACTTTATTTTCAAGAATTTTTTCTCGAATTGTACTTAGATCTTCTTTTGTAAATATAAATCCAACATTTTCATAGACATGTGGTATTAATTTTTCCAAATTTGAATTTTTACTTGTTTGACCACGAATTGCTTTACGCATCATGGTATTTTTACCCATTAATACAACTAGAATAAACAAGAAACTATTTTTAAACTACACAAATTTAAACTAATTTTCTAATTACCTGCATGACCACGCAGTGAAATACGAATCTTTTGCATTTGTTTTGAACCAACATTATCGACTCCAACAATAAAACATTTCGGATATTCATCCAAATATTGCTAGGAAAATAAAACAAAAGTAAATTTTAGAAAACAAAATACAAATTGTTGATGTTGACCTCAGAATACTGTAAAAATAATTCTTCAAAAATATTAATTCAGAAGGTTCTGAACTTGGTACATCATTGGTCAACATACAAGAAGCAAAGTAAAAAATTGGTAAGTGCTTAGTTTTCATCAGTCATTCAAGAGAAGTCTAGTTCAAATATTTCAGTATTATCTGCTAACAATATTAAAAATTTCGTTATTCTTGCTCATTAAACATCTATCAAGTAAATAAAACTGAATTTTGTCTAATGTTTTGTTGTACTCTCAGAAGAGTTGATCGCTCATTAAATCATTCAGCATTGCAGGACACAACTCAAAAAATATCGTCAATGAGCACAATCTAAATGAGGAGTAAAAAATGTATAATAAGTAATGCATGAAGGAAGAGAGTTCGATTCGAACATTTTTATTAAAACTAAACAGTTTTTAGGGATCTTAATGCTTTCAGACTTGTTAATCAATCATAAATTAACATAAAATCAGTATTGCAGAACACACAATTTTTGGTCATCAGCAAGCATTACAGAATACCCTCTACTGTAGTAGAGTTAATACTAGATATCTCTCTCTCTTCCTTGTTAGAAACGTTTGGAGAATTTGAAAAAATAGGAATGCCATGGAAAACATATTTATCTATCGACTAAAATGAGATGATTCTCAAATTACAACTTTTGAGTGTATATCTTCGTATTATGAATGTAGATTATTTTATATTCTAATTCGTTGTTAACACAAATGATACTTGTTTTTATTCTGACAGACGAGGCCAATACTGTGATTCCATTCCCGAAATCCAGTGGAATATGTCTGTCTTTCTTGTTTGTTTAGCAAATACATTTTTGCTTACTGTTAATCTCATTGTGTATTTTGCTTTCCATGTTGAACGATCTTCTTTAACCATTTCTGTCGGAGAAAAAAGGCTCCAAATGTATCTACAAAGAGAAAGAAAGCGACAGTGACAAATAAACGAATTTAAAAGAAAATCAATAAACTGTTCGTAAGATGATAAGTTATATTAGGCTTTTTTCTTCCATACAACTTCCCTACTCTTATTTTCCTCTGAAAATTATGTCTGAGTATGACTTCAGAAACAAGATCTCCATTAAAAATTTTGTAATGGGCAATGGACACCCCTCCCAGCTTATAAGCTGAAAAAATATAATATGAATCCTACAATACAGCAGGAGTTTATATTTTGCGAATATAATATTGCGAAATTCATTCGTGTTGCGAAATCCAAAAAGGTGTCAGTCACTTTTCTCTTTGACTATGCAGAAAAGATATTGAGAAGCAAATCAGTACACCCCCAAAAACGTAAGAAAAAAATGGAGTGCTGCCTCTACGTAAAAAAAACGCGTACAAAATCGCTTTTCAAAGAGGAATTTCCAAATATCGATTTAGAAAAATTATAAAGTTACGAAAATCTATAATTAGGATTAGATTCAGTTCAGTCGACCGCATCGGCGAAAGCTACAAAGACATTTGGATTATCGTAATGGCTACTTTCAACCAATCAGTTTGATATAAATAAATGTATAATAACTGAACGTATGGTATGAGTATGTTATATTCAACCTCGAACGACGAATTTAACATCCAAAATAAAAGAGGGAAACACGAATAAGAAACATCCGATTTTGTTTCGTTTGGGTGCTCATAAGCAGAGAATTCGATGAAAAATATATTTTAGTTTCCCGTTTTGTCCACCGAATATCTTCCTCATAAAGTTTAACATCATACGAAATATGAAAAAGAAATGTTTAGATAAGAAACATTGACTCTTGCAGTTGGCCAAAAGTTCCCACACGTTTGATGCGTAAATACACGGCAGTCAATTACTTCAGAACTCTTTACTATCATAATCATATGTAACAATATGAAGTCAAATACGTACAGTCGAACGTTATTGTCTCGACATCATTAACAGATCTCACTCACATTTCTTTTCAGTAATGATTTCGTTGAAGTAGTAGCGTTTATAATACCTAGCTTTCAGACAATTAATCTTCTCTCTATTTTACATTCGTGACGCGAAGGATTCTGCTGTAGAAAATGAAAATGCTTTCGTCTGTTGAAACAAAGAGGTTTACTTTTAAAGTAGTATATATTCCCTAGTCGATTCGGAAAAATTCCCGCGGCGACTTTTAATTTTAGTAACACTTCTTTTTACTTTTTTCACATTTTTAAGTTAGCATTTTGGTTTATTCTATCTATTTGTTTTAAATATAAGATGAAGCTAGATAATCACCGGTACCAATCGGTTCTGATCGATTCCAATCAAGAACTTATCAGAACATTTACAAACTGGTATGGTTGTAGCCTGTACCTTCAGCCATGTAACGGATGAAATTGATACCAATTCTCATCAAAAATGAAAAACACTGGAATCACAGGCTATTATAAGATGACGTTTTAGTAATGGATCACTTATGTGACAAAAACTTTGACAATTTGTCATCAATTCAGTGATTCTCACACACTATGTGTCTTGGTAAAACAATGAGAATAAAAAAACAAAAAGGTGAAGGTGTCTTGCGCAGTTTCAGCGGGAATCTAGAAGGATTTCTAAAAAATCCTTAGTATTCATTTTCATCAGTCAAATTATCTAGAAATTTCGAAAATGCACTTTTTCATTTTTCTGATTAGAATAAATTGTCTCATACGTACTTTAAAATAGATACCACCACTCTGGGGTGTTGATCTAGTCAGTTCTAGTAGCCCAATATTTGCTTTGGGGCTGATGAGCTCCTGATATAGTGCCTCATGCCATTATCAGTCATTAGTCACAGTTCTGACCGAAACGCCAGCCTGATGCACACATCTTTTCGAAAGTTTCTGATTTCAGATTTTTCGAAAAACACACTCTAGAAAGTGATATCCTCTTGTCAATATTCTGTTCCAATGAATTAGATAGAATAAAAATACAAATCTATTGTGTTTCCAGCACAAAACGTTTGTCAATTTATTCTAAAAGAAATCAATGCATATGGCATCATACTGAACTGTCTTTTCTCTTTTAGATAAATTTATGCTTATCGGTTCGGATCGTTGATTTTATATGTTATGTTGAGGAATTATATGGTTATGCTTGTGTTTTTGAAACGAGAATGGCCCAATTAGAGCTGGCGTTAACTGCAGCCTCCACAATAACTACTGGAATTGTCGATACTTCATATCAATTTGAGACTAAAACGCCAACAACAACAACAAATTTATACAAGTATGTAAAAGACAAATGTAATCATTACTTAGAGTGCAGAAAAATGATGACTACTGAGGCGCGTAGCTGAATAAGAGAAAATCAAGGCAAACAAATACAATAAACAAAAATCTGACTAGAAAGAAAAACACAAGTGTTTATTCATCATGTTTTTCTTCTAAATTGTTTCAGACAGCGTCCTCAACGTGAATGTCGCCAACGAAAACGCCCTTATGATCCGAGTGAAATCGATCAATTATCACAACGTCAAATTAAACGTACAAAATCGAATATTGAGAATGAACGTTTATCAAAGTTAACCGATGAAAATCCAACCAATACAAATTCCTATCTTTTTATAAAACAGGCAACAGTATATGAAAATAATCATCATAATTCCAATGAATTAACAAATGATGGTAGTGGTGAAATTATTGATAATCCATTGAATTATGACGAACAAACACGCGATTCCGTTAGTTCGGAAATACAAAGTGATGTTGAAGATATACCTTTACCGACAATTCATAATAATGGTAAGTAAAATTTAACATGTTATTGCGAACAAATATCAATCTCCTTGTTTTTATCCTTTCTAGCAGACGAAAACAGTGATAACAACAACGATGAACTCTCAGATGATTCGTCCGAACAACATCATACCAAAGTACCACCTATTCAATATTTTTCTAAGATCTCAACCGATCAACGACCATTCATTTCTCTTCTTCGTAAACCATTAGAACAATTAAGTTCTTATCCAAGACATTTGCGAAAGCAAATAAAACGTTTTCACTATTTGTATGATCATGGTCTACAAAAACCGATTGAACCAACAAGAATACCAGAAGTAAAGAACGATGAAGGAGATGATAATAATAATTATTTAATAACAAAGTGGAAATTACAAAATACATTTAACCGTTTAGATTTATTTAAGGAAGGTTATTCAGTTTTATCGAATGAACAATTCCCATTTTATTCACTATGCTATATGGTTAGTACCATAAATAAAAAACGTTTTATAGTCGATATTAATTCGAAATGTTAAGTTTATAGTCACTTAAAATTCCAGTTTCCTGATCCATTTGGCTTCCGTTAAAAAATTAGAAGTAATACCTTACATAGAAAGTTAAATTCTCCTTATTTGTTTTAAAACATCAGACGTTCTGAACAATATTTTGTAGAGTCAACAAATTTTTTGCTAATGCTAACTTTTAAGAAATTTGTTGGATATCTTAATGCCATTTTTTAATTCTATTTTTGACTCGCATAGATCAATTCTGTTTGATATCATAGGGATCTGTGCAAATTAGATTGCCTTTGAAACAGTGTCACGGCGTTAGGAGAGTAAAATGAACTTTTTTCCTGAAAGAATTGATTTTTTGAAACTTTTCTCTATTTTTAAAAATAGTTCAATGTCCAAATGTTTTGTACCAATCGTAGTGCATTGCTTTTTAAATAGACAGTAACGCTCATAAAAAGTAGAGAAAGGCAGAATTGTGTACTTTTAATAGTCGAAAAACGTCACGATGATACTCTCTGTATTTTTTAGATAGAAACTAATCACCAAATGTTCGCTAGTTGATTATTTTATCGTATCTGCGGAATGCTTTGCAGAATATAATGGCAAAAAATCCAGTTTCTAGCTGCCTTACCTTTGAAGAAAAGTAGAAAACAGTGTGGAAAAAACGTCACAGGGTTACACTTGTCTAAGCCAATCGGTAGTATTAGAAATGTACAACTGGTAAAAATCTCCGTTTTTTTTAAGCAAAGTCGATTAATTCGATAATTCCAATTCCATTAACAGGTACAGAGAACAAAACTCGTACCAAAACTTTGCCGAAATTGATGATTTTTCATAGTGAAAACTAGTGT
Source organism: Didymodactylos carnosus (assembly GCA_905250885.1). Classification (NCBI taxonomy): domain Eukaryota; kingdom Metazoa; phylum Rotifera; class Eurotatoria; order Philodinida; family Philodinidae; genus Didymodactylos; species Didymodactylos carnosus. The sequence goes on along the minus strand of CAJNOQ010001975.1, from coordinate 18,877 downwards.
TCTTATAAACATTCATTTAGAATTCGAGATAGTATAGCGAGCCAACATCCAAAACATATTTTAGTATCTAATGGAAACGTTTATTAATAATAGAAATTGTATGACATTTTAGTGTGGTTCAATGGGTAGTGGTTTAATTTATTGTAATTGTTGTTGTGAAGCGTACCATTGTTATTGTTTAAATGAGTTAGAACGACCACAATTATTTCCAGTACCGGATTCATGGATATGTCCAAACTGTAATGTATGTAATATATGTGGACTATCTGAACATACAACAAATACACTCATTGCATGTGCCGAATGTAAAAAAAATTATCATCTAAAATGTATTAAACGAGAACCGAATAAATATGAACAAAGTCAAGAACAGTTGACTATAACACATGAGAAGTAAATTGATACTTATCTGATTAGTTTAATATTAACTACTGTAATTTTTAGTGCCTTTTCATTATCATCAACTGTTTTCTTTCGTAATCAAACATGGTACTGTCCTCAATGCATCAAATGTGATTGTGGTCAGCCATTCACGTGTACTGAACGTAATTTATTTTCATCATTTCAATCAAAATCTATTGATAATCAACAATCAATTATGTGTACAGATTGTTTAATAAATTTAAAATTAATTATTGGACAAAATCGAAAATATGACGATATTAAAAAATGTCATCTATGTGAAAAATTTATTGAACAAATGTTGATAAAACAACAATATTCATCTATACAAGAATCAAGTGAAATTAATTTAATGCAATGTCAACAATGTAAAAATCGTTTCCATCCAAAATGTGATGGTTATCTTGTGGAGGATTGTACGTTAATTGAACATATTAAATCAGTTTGTTTTAACATTGTTTGTTCAAAATGTAATGCAAATGAAAGAGATAATATCAAAAAATTAATTATCGATTATAAATTACAAGGTAAACTATTCATGTGAAAGTGTTTCCAGAAAATATCGTTAACTTTTCATGAATAACAGAAATTTACAATCAGATGGTAGACATAAATCTTAACTGTGTTATGATATACTTTAGATCTAAACCACATGCCTCCTTTTCTACACATCAAATCTTAATCTTAATCTTAAAAGAAAAACTTTAAACATTGTCATAAGATGTAATTTTTCTACGTTGATTTAAAATATGTAGTTATAATTCGGTAAAAATTTTGCGTTTAAATATATGTGTATTCTATGTTTTAGTAATGAAAAGTATAATACAAAGTATATCATCGATAATATCGATTATATTGAATGATAATTCAAATTCTCTACAGCAATTACTGTATCGTTTACAACAATTACATGAATGTCGTGGACAATCTCTCAATTTACATGTATTTTTAAATGATCTTTTAATTATTGTTCAACGTTTACTTGCACAAGTCAATATATGTCGATGGCAAGCAGTTGTTAATGGTTGTATTGTTCGACAGTGTCCATGGTTTAAAACAACCTTTAACAATAAAGAAAAATTCTATTTTCCCACTGATTCACTAATTCAACTATCACCTACTCAAGATCATACTTATTCACTGACCGGTAATAATTATCTCACAAATTTATGTTCAAATTATATATCATCTGAGTCATTAATTAAATATATCGATCAGGATACGACAATGCACGATAATTTTAATAATTTATATCAGTTAGATACTCGTAAATGTGAATTATGTCAAATATATTCTGATCATTTATCACAATTAAATATCGGTCGTCTAATATCAATCGGTTTTAAACAATGGGTTCATGTTGGATGTATTCTAGCTGCTTATAGTAGTCAAACATCACAACAACAATCTACATCATTAGATGATCCACCATATATTTTAAGAAATATAAAAGAACTTATTAAACAATGTCAATCAAAGTATACATGTCATTTGTGTCATAAACAAGGTGCATCAGTTGTGTGTTGTGAACGAGATTGTTCAACAAGATATCATTGTGATTGTATTCAAAAATATTATGCACAACAACAACAACAACAAATGTCACAACTAAACTTAGTCAATGGAACATTAGCCAGTTTACAGACATATTGTGTTAAGCATCATAAAAAACTGAATGAAGAAACAGTCATAAATGAACAAATAGAAAGAATAAACAAAGAATCAAGTAAGAAAAGTCTAAAGGACAACAAAATATACGTGTTTAAATTTCTGTAATATTGAATTGATTTTAGTTTCTGTTGTCTTCATTTGTTTATTTTAACTATATGTTTTAGATTCATTACATAGCAATATGTCATTAAAATCAATTAATTTATCATCTACTATTTACGGTGATTTAAATCGTGAATTAATTGAATTAAATTTACAGGATCTTAATTTATGTATTGGATCATTACAAATTCATTCAATTGGAAATTATAATCTATTACTTGATGACGATTTTGATAGTGACGATTGTGAGAGTAATTTGAGCGATAACGATGACGATGAATGTGAAGAAAAAACAACTAATAAACATTTAAAAATGTCACATATTTATCCAGACAGTTATCATTCATCTCGCCTATATTGGTCAACAAAATGTGCAAAAACAAAGACTGCCTATCATTTGTATATATCATATGAAAATAAATATCATGATATGAGAAAAAATCATCGTACATACGAATATGGTACATATGAACAAAAACGACAACAAATTATTTATGAAAAATGTCAAAAATACTTTAAACAATTACAAATGAAAATAGATGAACATCGAAAAAAGGTCAAATTGTTATCATCATTATCTACAGAGAAAATGACGAATCATCAACAAAAACAAACATCAAATATACAGTCGAATAAGGAAAAGAAAAAGATGAATAATAAGAGTAAGATGACAAAGACGCGAGAATTAATTACATCTTCTTCTATGTTGTCCACTACCAAAAATGTATCATCAACCGTTAAACGTCAAACACCAAAATCAACTATTCAAAATATTCGTCGTCCAAGAGATAACAATCAACATCACAAATCATCAATAAAAACAAATTATCAATCTCTTCCTAGTACTAACAGTAAAAGTTACGATAACAATACAAACAATGATCAATTGAATCACTTGATTCTGTCTTCATCATCTGCTCGAAATCATAATTCATTAACAATGAAACCATCGAATCATTATTACAATAGAACTTATTCACCAAACAAAAGTAAAGAATCAACAACATTTCAATCACATACTTCAAATGCACAAATATCACCATTACCATTTGCCGTTCTACTAGCCAAAGCTCTACAACAAATTCAACCAGCAATACTAGCAAAAGAGTATGTACCGACACGTAGAAGTATCTTTGAATTAGCATCTTAATCTATACAAAAAAAATGGTAGTCGCGACACCGATCGAGTTTTTCAAAAAATCCCACTGAAGGTATAAAACTTTTTGGAATTTTCACATCATCACCACCGTCCGCAATTGATTAAAAGCTTTCCTGATTTCAACTAGTTTTTCCAGGATAGTTCTTGATGTTGATCACGAATCTGATATTCATTTAGGTCCATGACTACACAAAATATGATCTCTAGCGACATACCCTATGGTTTCAGTTTAACAGGCTCTTATGCTGCCAGTTTATAGAGCAACTCGAGTTCCACATATGAAAAAGTTTTGAGATTTATTGAATAAGTTTTTGCGGAGTCACTGAGGATCATTACTCTTACAATTCCTGCTTGCGTCTGTTTTTTGTGTAAATTTCTTTTACTTCAATGGAAACTTAGATCACATTTCTGTGGACAAGTAGTCAATATCTTCATGTATCTAAATGAATATTAGATTCGTGATCAGCATCGAGAACTATTCTAGAAAAACTAATTGAAATCAGGAAAGCTTTTGATGATCTGAGACCTCTTCAGTCAATTGCATTTTTACTTTTGTCTAATTAATGAATACACAGGAATTAAAACAATTTTGTTTTTCTTGAATACACATTCAAGAACAACTATCTTGATTTCACATATAAATGAAATAATTGCTTTTCGTGCAATAGACTTGACCGAACTTTTTTTCTCATTTAGTTCGCCACCATCCACTCCACCATCTCACACCTCAATTCTTAATTATTATTTATCAAATCAACAATCAAATAAAACCGGTGATGATTACAACATCAATCATAATCAACAGCATTCACCATCGATTCACACAATTTCATCTGATGAACTAATGCAAAATTTGTGGAAACCAATAAATTCAAATAAAAACAACAGTAGGTTATTATTTGGATCATTACTTTACTCACACGTAAATAAAACTCTTTTTCAGCTGAAGCTTCTCAAGAACATCAATTAAATGTCATAGGTAAATATATAATAACGAGTAAAAACATTTTCTCCAATTAATCTATGTTTCTTCTTTAGATTCCCTGTATTTGTCCAAAAACGATACATCACAAATTCTTCTAGAAACCGATAATATTCTTTTAGCTAATATTGTTTTATCAAGCAAACATAAACAACATCAACAATTTCTAAAAGATTGTTTACCACAATTAGACGGATGTCTCGATGTGATTGGTGATGACAGTAATGACATGGATTATAATACTATTAGACAGATAATTGATTCATTGCTCGATCAAATTGAACAAACTATCCATCAACGAACATCAGGTGAACATTCTCTAGATTTAAACACAAAAGATCAATTAGTTAATCTAAATAATCTGATGGAATTCGAAGCGCCACCAGTTTATGTTAATAAACTTCAACAACAGTTTTCAAAAGATAAACCACTACAACAACAAAAACGAGAAAAACTGAATGCAGATGAAATTATTGAAGAATATAAACGATGGAAAAAATTGAAACATAGTCAAATTAAATTTCGAATTCAAAGTGATGATGGCTACGAAATTATATCTGATGATTTAAATCAAGCATGGACAACAATTGTCAATCTGGGTAGGTAACGTAAGTTAAATATTCATTACTTGTCTAAACTTTTATTCATATTTTAGTTCGTGAAACTCGTGATGATATGAAATTAAGTCATCTACCACTGACATTCTACGATGGTCATGATGCATTTGGTCTAAATAAAACTATTGTTAAAACATTATTAAAACAATTACAAATATGTACAATAAAAAATTATTTTCAAACACAAACAACAAAAAAGATATCAAGTGAATCACAATTATCGTCCATTTCTGTATTACCATTATCAACATCATCGACAACATGTCTAAAAACAATGAAAATAATTGTAAAACAAAATGAATGGTATCGAAAATTAATTTTATATAAAAAACAATTGAAAAAACAACATCGACAATTTTCAAAATCAACTGTTTATGAACGAAAATCTCATAAAAGACAACGATTTGGATGGCTATTAAATTCATCAAGAAAAATTTCCTATGCAAAAGAAACATTTGAGATTGATGATGCACTTTTACATGCCAGGTATTCAAACAAATATCTTTTCTATCATTGCAGATGTAAATAAACAAAAATAGTATAATTTATCTGATCTAATGTATAGTTAGATATAAGGAGAAATGTTATCCTTTTGTACATTATTCATAGAAAGCAACTTTATCTGAAGTAGAAACAATAAATGATGAATGTTATAGATTCTTTAGCTTTAGCTTCTTTAGTTTGCTTTTAGAAAATATTTCTCTATTTTGTCATGCGTTATCCTCTTTTTTTTTTAGACGTATCATTTTGGAAGAATCGTCCGTTAGTTTACGATTGTATCATTTGCATTATTTTTCTGAACGATGTTTATTAGTTGGCCATTCGCCCATACATGGCTGTGGTCTATTTACATTAATCGATATTCTTGAAGGACAAATGATTATCGAATATTCTGGAGAAGTTATAAGACCGTGTTTAACAGATAAAAGAGAAAGAGAAAATGAAGGAAAGGTATGTTATAGGACGAGCCTATTTTGTAGAGATAAATATTCAGAAGTGAGACTTCTACTAAAAATACCTGGGTAATAGTGGAAGTGGATGTCTGTGGATATCTCTAGGCTATCTGTGTGCTGTGTGTGGGTGTCTTCATGTTTTACTATTACCCAAAAATACCTTAATATTGAGCAAAATATTTACCAACAGCGCTCAAATTTCATACAGACAACCTTCTTTTTATTTATTTTACATCAAACGATTCTAATTCTCGAATTCTAGTTATTCAATCATGCTTTTTGCTATCGGTCACTTCTTGTAAAAAGAATAGTTTTCGTTTTTTGTGTAGTGATTTCGTTAATCTTTCTAATTTACCTAATACATCTATGATTTGTGTTTCTGGCTCGTTTTAGTAATAGAATAAGTAATTTTTAATAATAATTTGTATTTGAATGTGCTCTTTCTAAGCACTCATATTGAAATGTACCCTCCGATTCTGGCATAATTTCAGTCTATGCAAAATCAGTTTTTATTCACTTCTTTTCAGTACAATGAAACTAATAGGTCTGTATGTTTCAGAAACAGTAAATCTGTCAAGATAGGCAGATAGGCAAAAAAAATATACATAAATGAATGTGGCTTATAAAAACCATGGAGAAAAGTGCTTTTTATCTCTAATGAAATTATTTTTTCTCTAAAATCTTGAAATTTTTTAGTAGTGGCGTAACTAAGCCCTGGCACCGGTGAAAAGGGAAATCTAGATTTTAGAAAAAAATTCATACTACTCTTTATGACTCCAAAAATGCATAGAGCGCAACCCGGACACCCACCATTTCCTGGTTACGCCACTAGTTTTTAGATTTAGATACCTGAAAATTCTGTTAAGAAATTATTTTTTAACAGAAAATATTATTTTTAGCATTGTGCCTGTTCTATTTCATTTTAGGGTTTTGGGTGTTATATGTTTACTGTTGATTCAATGCATGTTATTGATGCAACACATCGTGGTAATAAAGCACGTTTTATCAATCATTCATGTGAACCAAATTGTTTTTCGAAAACTGTTCTATGTGGTGGTATTAAACGAATTATAATTTATGCTCTAAAAGATATTCAAAGTGGAAAAGAATTAACATATGATTATAGTTTTCCAGAAGAAGATGTTAAAATTCCATGCTGTTGTCGAACAAATAGTTGTCGACAATATTTAAATTAATATTATGTATATGATGGTTACTCATACTCACATAGAAGATGAACAACAATGTTTTGTTAAAAATACTGTTTAGTTTATCTTTCTCATTGATATTTGATCGAAAATAATACGTAGTCATATTTTTGTGCTCTACGCTAGAAGAATTTGTCATTTTTTTTTTGTAAATAATTGATTTGACTAATTCTTCTTTCTAGTCATGTCTTTCTTTCTGATTATTAGCGTTTAGTGTTTTCTTTTCTTTTTTTTGTCTTTTTGGCAAAGATATATCTAAAAGATTAACTTTTTTTGTAAAGTTAAATGACTGTTAATTAATTAAATTATGTATAGCCCTCCTATCTCATTTTTTTGTCATTCATTCTTTAACAGTGTAGTTTGCTTTTCTACATTTTTTCGATCATTTTAAAATATCTCTCCACATTTCTTATATGACTACATTTATGTACGTTCTATAAACAAATAAAGTAAAAAGCAAATAAATCAATTTCTCACAAATAACTGTAATCATTCATAAAACAAACGAAAGTTAATTGAAAAAAATGAAAAAATTGACAGTTTTTGATGAATAAATGTATCGAATTGAGTGAGTAGAAACTATTCATATATTCTGTGATTTTAAGCGGAGCCAGTTTCAGCTAAAATATGAGCGAACAAGAATATAGTAAAGATACAATACAACGACAGAATCTCATCATGTACAATCGTGCATCAAACTAATAATTCAAAGTTCAGTTCTTTTCAGTTTTACAAACCATTGTTTCTATCGTACGCTGTTAGAACGAACAATGATTCTTTTGAAACGCAAACGTCAAGAGATACTGTTTCTGAACAAGTGCTACTTTTTAAATACAAAAATAAACCATTTATTAGACAGTTTTTCATTTAATGCAAGGTTGCTGAACTTTTTCTATACATTTTTAAGAAACTCTAAAAGGATCAACATTTACTTTACCGTTCCCGTTTAAGAAAGAGTCTACAGACAATCAAGATAATCTAGTTCCACTTCAATACTCAATTAAACTCTACAAAACTTGATTTCTAATTTTTGAATCAAAGAAAAATATTAAAAATGTGGAAGCAGAGCTGGCGTCATAATGGTTTTGTTCAAAAAGAAGAAAATTTGTTCACCTCTTGCCATTTTTGCTCTGAAAGTAATACTAATGGATAGAGTAGTTTTCAAAAAAACGTTTTTCAAAGGTGGTATGAAATAACTTTTTTAAAAAAACGGTTCCGCTTCCTATATCTGTCATTTATTAACCTAGCGCCCTGTTACTATTTAATGATACTAAATTATTTTGATCTATAATGTCGCATGTTTCAACAATCAGTTGGAATAAACAACCAAACCAACAGGGCTGTTTCGTTGCTGTTCGCTCTTTCTTGCTAACTGTTAGCGCTTGAAATTTTTTTAGTGGGGTCTTACTATCCTTTGAACGATATTTATTCACAAATATTGATAAAAATAATTCATTGTCAGTTTTCTTAGTACTTAAAAATCGCCAATGTCTAAACGTTTACATCGATTATCAACAATAACAAAAAATCAAAATAGTTCGTAAATCTTGTTCATTCATTCAATAGGTATAAAAAAAGTTGATATAGAATCGACAATAAACCAATACATAATAAAAATAATTAAAAAACGTCTTGATAAAGAGTCATTAGAAAATATTTGTACCAGAAAGATGGATAACAATAGGAAATATTCTATTATTCGTTGTCGAATAAAATACCTATGTCGAGCTTCTTTTTAAATATCACTGATTACCAGTGGTTACTTAAAATACTGTCGGTAACCGCGGTTACCATGAGGTATCCGGAACTACCGCGGTTTAACAAAATACTGCGCGGTAACCGTGTCTATCGATTCATCTTTTGGTTTTCCATCCGTGAAAGTATAAAGGAAACATAGAAAATTTCTAAAAACTTGATTTTTTTCAGATTAACTCTTTCTTTAGATTATAGGCTCTTGGAAGTGTGAACTTCGACTCGAGTCAAATTTTCTCACAAGACTGGAAGCCTTCATGCGTTTAAGCGCTTGATAATAATAAAAATAGAAAAGTTCGAAACTAGTTTCGAACTCGGGTTTCACGTATTCATAATGAAACAATATCGGGCAGTTACCGTACTGTGCGATCCCGTAAACCGCACGGTATTTAGCACCATTACTGGCGGTATAACTCGGTACACTGGACGGTAACTGCGGTATTTTGCCGGTATTGATGACACGAGTAAATGGTGTTTAAAGCGAACGCATTTAATGTTTGACGACTAAGACATTATAGAAAAAATTCACTTCAGCATCTCATATTATATCAATATCATGAACTTTTAATATTGTCGAATACTGTTTCATTCGTACCTCTTGCTTATAAAAATAGTTCTGAAATCAGAAAATCAGTTGAAAATTACTCATTTAACCGTCTTTCTATTTATTTTTTTGATTTACAACTGTCGAAAACGGTGTTCATAGCGAAAAAGTTTTTGAGCCAAAATATTTTCTAGGCCAAAATCGGTGCTTTAGGGACGCTAAGGGTCCACACTATTTTGATATTTGGATTCAGTACCGTCGAGTACCTAGAAAACAGTCATTTTGTCGCACAAAACGCATAAGAACGAAAACTCGTTTTTCCACTACAGTTTTAAGTTTTACACGTTTAAAACCCGCTTAAAACCTCTTCTAAAACCTAAAAAAATGGTTTTGCTTAGCTTTCGCGATGAGCTCTTTCATATGGCTAGATCAAAAACATTTTTTGTTTCGAAAAGTTTTCGAGCTTGAAAACCGGGTCATTGAAAAACCAGGTCTCTAAACTAAAATTGGGCCCAAACCAATGTGATAGTCGGATTCAGCACACTCGATTACCTATTGTCCACTAAGATTCAGGCCAAAAGCGTTTAAACAGTTGTGGTACTTCCCTCGTAAGTCATCTTTTATGTACAAACATAAATGATACAAGTTTCAAACGATACATGATGTGAAATTTAAAAACGTATTCAATAATAATGATAGTCTGCATAGAAGTGCTGAAAATATAGCACCTCCCGACACCACGAGCACTGGATGAAACGAGGAATTGAACATTTCTTCTCTTTACACAAAGACGAGTCGAAAGAAAAACAAGTATCAACAACATTTTGAAAGTCTCCAAGATGAGCGTCAGTGTATCCACTCGCATGCCAAGCATATTGAATGAGTTTGTGAAAGAGGAGAGAAGCTATTTGAGAATGAACGAGTGATTGATACTAATTTGATGATGCTATTTCGATCCAACATCTGAAAAACAAATCACTCCCTTTCTTTCCCCTGAAAAATACACGTTTGTATGCCTTCCACAATTGAAACTTCAGTACACTCTAAAAAATAGTCGTAGATTAATAACAGTGGCGGCGCGAAGAGGTTGGAAGCATGGGGAGGGAATCCAAAAATGGGAGTAAGATCTCCAAAAATAAGCCCCTGATTCTCCGAGCTCATGGTGAAGTCTACTTTTAGTAAGTGACCTTGTGTCTGCCTATTCGCTTTACTTTCATTGTTTCATTCTCTGTTCATTCAGTCACAAACTGTTCGATGAAAAGTCGAATATTTGATTAGAGAAATTAAAATTTTTGAGTCAGTTCATGGTGTCTTTAGGCAGGAGCGAAACTTTTGGACGAGCGTTAGTGTTTGTTGTTCTTATTTGGCCAACCTAAGAGCTAAAATATTTCTAGTTTGAAATATTGCAATTAAAAGTCTCTTCCACCTCTGGTAAAATTCGATTTTCAGTGAAATTTCTCTTGGTCGTTAGATCTTGTACATGTCTTCATTGATTGTTTTGAAATTTTAGTGAAAGAAGACAATTTTTGAACATTTGGATAATGTATTTACAGTTCAATTTTTCTAACTTTGCTGTTAGAAAACGAACAGGATCCGAGTAGAGAGGACAACAGAGCAGGCAGGAGCATTGGACGAGTGAAAGATAATGTTATTTCTCTTTTCGTTTGGTTTTTTCAGTCATCATTATTATCATCCCCGATCGAGCCGCCACTCCCCCGGCATCATTATTAGCATCAGATATTACTATTGTAGTAGTCCAAAGTTGCGATGAGAAATTAAGAGACCGTGTTCGTTCGAATTTTAATCCAATTTGTAGTTTGCTATAAAGCGCTAAATATGATGCGCAGAAAAAGTGGATTCATAGTTAATCAACTATGGTACATCGAATGAGAATATATTCTCGATATCGTCAGAGGACCTCTGGAGGACCATCATGGGTCAGCGAAGGATCTTCAGAAAACCGTTCAGGGTTTGTTGAAATATGAAGCTCTAACAAAATATTCAATTTCCTATCAATGCTCGCTTTCGAGCATCAGATCTCAATGTTGCTGAAACGGTTCTTTTAGAGATTTAAGAATTTTAGATTTGCCACTGGATCTGCCATAGTTGATTTTCTATGAAAATCCATTGTACTAGATTTATCCCAATATTTTCATCTCATTATTTCTGAAAAAGTTCTCAGATTTCATAAAGATTCTCTGACGACCAGAGGTGCAGAATCTACCCGTGAGATTGGAAAATTTCCCTCGACAGAAACTTCCCTGGCATAATCCACGAACAGAATTTCTTTTTGCAATATATTTGCAAAAAGATATTTCAAAACATGTTTCAGTTTTTCCCCGAATCCATAAGTTTTCCCCCGACGACCGTCGGAGCAAACAGGCAGATTCTGCAGCTCTGCTGACGACGTTGAGCATGGATTCATTAGATGCACGATAATCGATTACCTATGAATTCACGTTGTTTGTGAACAATATTCCAAGTTTAGAACCAATAAAAAAATTAGTAAATTTGATTTAATAAATCTGATGAATTTATTTTATTTTATTATTTTCTCTACTAACAGAAAGAAATTTTGCTTTCTACAATCGTAATTTTATATAGCCACAGTCATATATTATAAAAAATATTGTACTTTAATAATTTAATAAGCCAAAGATTTTTTATAAGACTTGTCAATTTTTTAAAAAAATTTTAAAATTCTATATTATAATATAAGTAAGCACACTACTATAGTTATTTGTATTAAATTGCAGAAAAATTCGATTTTTTTTTTGTGTAAAATTTTTATATTATTTAAAAGTGGTCGAATTTTGTATTAGTCCTACTGAGGAGTGTAAACGAGTCATGAAATTTTGTCTGAACAAATTCTGGTAGTGTCATGTTATAGGATGAACTGTTTTATTAGTTTTAATAACTTGTAAACATAAGTAACTTGATGTATGACACTACCAGAATTTGTTCAGACAAAATTTCATGGTAAATTTTTAGAGATTCTGAATTTAGACAAAACTGCTGAATGATCGTATGAGATTGAATGGATATCAGATTCGTGTTCAGCATGAGAATTTATCCATAATTAAGTAGATTTCAAAAATAAATCGACGTGACACATGGGATGCTTGCTTAGAAAGTCAAAATTATTTTTATAAATCTTTGACGTCTTCGTAACATTTCCACCGAATGTTTCATTGTGACTTGTGACAATGATTATTTAAAAAACCCGAAGAACAAGTCCACCTGTGATCTTTGATTTTCTTGTGCGGTTTGTTAATGATATGTAATGAAGTTAATCATTAAGCCGACCGAGTGAAACTCGAGGTGGCTAATTCTTTTTCACTACAAATTATTCTTTTTGCTATTAGTCTGCAATGCGTTCTTGACTATCCCTTGTCCTAGATGTTCAGGATAAAAATGAGTGGAAAGAGGAACAATATTAGGTGAAATATCTGAAGTGATTTCGCCGATATATATTTTAATTATTTTACAATTAGTGTCTAAACTTGGCATATTTTTTTTTCAAGATCATTGTTGTTGTTTTTTGTAGAGATAATTAATTGTGATCTGTTGGCTAAATATCGTTTTCTGTGCGAGAGAGATAAAGAAAATAGAAAAGAAAAGAAAATGTATTTATGTTATTATCCTTATGTAAAAGCAGGACTAATGTACTCTTATAATCTAGCTGAACGAATCATATGGTGTCTAAAATGTCTCTAAAGGACGTTTCATTCGCTCGGCTCCCCAGTCTGTCCACGGAGTAGTTGGCTTCTAGTTTAGTGGCACTATGGATGGTAATCAGTTTGAATACTTTATGAAAATTGTATGAATACAAACGCAAACAGATTGAATCACACAGATATGACCGTACATATAGAGTTCTGTGTTGCATAATCTACACTTGGACATGGCTTACAGTGATCGAAAACTGATGTTATCATCATATACTTCGGAACGTTACTTCTATTAACAAGTTTTTAACATAATTTTCATTATAGGAAATGCTTGCTACCTTATAAGATAATTTTCGATGAATGACCTTTTATTCTATATCATGATTGTTCGATAGTGTTTGATGAAGTCTTAACTCTATTTTTGTGTTCAACAATTTTGATTTTACTCTTTGGTTTGTTGAAGACATCAGAATACTTCAACACTGTGAACGTATTTGCATTGCATTCTCTCATGTAGTTCGATTGGAAAGTTGTCTTAAATTATTTTAATTTATTTAGCTCGAAATACACACATTCAAGCGTTTTTTAAATTCGTACACTAAAGACTCGGACTTACTATCAGAAATTATTCCATAAAAAAAGGCTTGTAATCACCGGCACACACGCATACAAGTTTAGATTATTCCGTTTAGTTTTATCTGATTTGTATAAAGATGTTCATTAGATGATTATCATCTTATTTCTCGCGTAATATGTTTTTATCCTAAGGTTATACATATATGTGTTTTTGAAATTATTTTCTATCAACTTATCCAGTGAGAATTTCTCTCTCTAGGAAAAGCAATCATTATTCGGTTTTATTTGGATTTGTCGTTTAGAAAATCCCAGTTGTGGGAAAAGAAAAAAAAAATTTTTTTTCAATGCTAAAAAGCAAAAAAAATCGTGTCGAGAATCAAATTGGAATGACGACGAAGAAAAATGTCAATTTTTCTTTTTTTTGACATCATGAAAGATTAACCAGTGATTAGGTTAATCAGACGCTTGATAATAGGAAAAGTGATGATTACATTTGTGTTTGTGCGTGTGTGAAATGATTGAGATCAGAAGACTGGAATATTGAATATTGTTCAAAATTGCATCTTTATATTTTCCTCCAGCCCATACAGACTCAAAAGACCATGGCAAATGAGATCGTCGTATTCACTATCGAATCTGTTTCTGTGAATAATGCACGTTTAATCAATAGAGAAATATTATAGAATTAGAAATTATGAGTCAATCTAAAATTATTAGTAAAATCTAAAGTTCAGCAATTAACAACAAAATAAACCAGATTAAACTATCGATACATTCTAATCTTCAATGTGTTTCATTTGATGAGTCAGAGTATTTTGGAGTAATAGAAATGCTTTTTGAAATTTTTGTGCTAATTTTACCAGTATTCAGTCATTTTTGTTCGAAAAAACTTACCATTGAAGATGATGATAAATTAAATATTTTTCGATACGCTGATGCAAAAATCTCTTGACTATGTCTGGTAGTTTTTTGAGACACATCTTAAATATGGAGAGCTCCGTGTATCTGCCTCTTTTTATTCCAATACATAAAAATGAAAAAAAGAAAATGTCCATTATAGCTGCTTATGCGTTAATTAGCTTAATGAGTTTGAACAATAATATGCTCAAAATCATATGTTAGAAAGAGGATGATACTATCTATACAATATGAAGCCTTTTTAAACTAATTATCTCTCAGACAGCGAATTGTGCATTAATACTCCATGCATTTGAATGGACTGTGTCTCTTTTTACTCCAAAGTGTCCTATAATACTAGTCTAATTTTAATTTAGTTTAATTTTACAACTGCTTATCGATTAGTAGAGACTCAAACAGAACTCATAAAGAAAGAACTGAATAAAATAATATCAAGTCGAGTTTCACATTTGATATAAATATTGGTCTAGTTTTCGAAAAGTATATATATTTTTTCTACTTTAAACTAATCGTACTAAAACATGCTATCTTGTTATAGTAGTCATTTCTCGAATGACAAGATGACTGTATAGGGATAAAATACTGCTCGGACTACAAAGTCATTTAATGAACAGTTATTGACTGGTGATAGGGATACTAGTAACAGCTGGATTACATAAAGTTAAATGATGAGTATCGATACACTATGTGAATAGTGTCTATCTGTTTTTGAAGATGAGACCATATGATCTTTTTCTAACCGATTTAATATTACACACAGTGGTAGTAATTCATCTTAATAATTGAACATCTAACGTCGTTTTCTCACTTTGTAATCACAGTCATTGATCGTACAATATGATAGTACAAAAAACGTAAATATGTTACGCGCTTCAAGGCACTTTATGTCAAAAACTCGTGTATATAACGAAAAGACAAAAATATATCAAATCATCATCGACCAAAAAAATAAAAAAAAGAAGAAAAGTAATAATAATGAATGGACAGGTGTTTTGTTTTTTTTCATAATCAAAGATGAGCAATCAAAAACAAAACATTTTTGTTTGCCTTGAACAGTTGACAACTTACTAGTGAGTGCCGTTGGGTTGAAAAAGTAGAAGCAACAAAAAAACTTGTACCAGTTGGTACATGATGCTTTAGGTTAGAACAACAATTATAGATCATAATGATGATTAGAAGAAAACCTATAGTATAGTCCATGATGACATGCGACACGATTTAAACATATGTTTGTCTAGAAGTTTTTGTTTTTCAAGTGATAGATATCTCTTGACTATATATATATATAGATATATTTATTTAATATCGCTATTGAGATATGTGCTAATTAGAACGTGGTAGTAATGGTAAAATTGTATTGAGATAACATTGATCAAGTGTGTGTGTACGAATGATAAGTTGTTGAACCTGATCAATAGTCAATATTTGGAAAAAACGAAATTTTTGTATCAAATATTTTGAAAAATATTGACGCTGTTACTGCTCTTACTGCTCTTCTATAATAATAAAAGATCTTTTATTTTTGGTTTTATTTTTGGTTGAACTATGTAGTGTACAACAGAAAGTTCTCGTTTTCTTCAATCAAAATTATTTCACAAACTATCCATTCAGATGGCTACTTATTCCTTACTCGGCAATGACATACAATTAAAAGCGTTAGAAATTTAGATTAGAATTTTTTTAACTTCAAAAAATAAAACGACATTTTCTATCATATTTTTTTCTATTGTCTTAAATTTTCTAAAAAAAAAGAAAAAAAAAACGATAAAAAATGCCTACCGATTGCGTGGTAAAATCAATTTGTCATCTATTTGTTATTAATTTTTATAACTCGCTGATTTCGCACCTTAAAGATTTTTTTTCTACTTTTCTTTTTTTGATTAATTTTGATAGTAGATTTATAAATGAGTTTTAGTCACAACAACAACCGAATTACATATTAATACATAAAGGTTTTTTTCCCAAAGATTATGAACTTTTTGTCTGATATTGTTCCCTTCTCGTTTTTTTCTTCGTCAATCAAAACTTTTTTTTCAGAGTAATAAAAAAAACAATTTCAACATCTATCAAGTGAATTTATACGCATGCCAACAACTATTCGCATAAAAATCTGATATAAAAAAAATCAGGTTGAATAGTTTGCCTCTTGACAATTTTTTTGTTGTCTACTAAAAAAAAAAACAAAAGAAGGAGGTGGATAGTTAAAACAAAGTAAAGGAAATCATCATTGTCTGTTGTAATATAAACATGTTTCTCTATAAAACTTTCCGATGATAGTAAAATTGCTAGCATATGGCATGTAACACTTCTTGTTCTTCTTCTTCTCTTTCTTATCCTGACATTGTATGAGGAGCACATACCACCCTTAATTCACACCTTATGATATATTTGAAGAACATATGTCATTGAACGAAAAAAAAAAAAATAGTAAGTTTTGTCCTTTGAAAACAAGTTCAAACTTTTCTATATTAGGTTCTATTAGCAAGTTCTTGAATAATAATTCCAACCGGATCTAAAATTCGTTGTTTTTGACTAGATAATGAACAATCACCAACAGATGAATGATCACTATTGCTGTTTGTAGTTGAATCATTTTGTTGTCGTTCAGTTGATGGTGTTGAATGACGTGGTATACAGATATCAGAATTGATCGTTGTTGAAGCTAATGCTACATTTTCATTAATATATTCAGGACCATGTTGTGTATCAATATGACGTCTTAAATCAACTTTACGTTGAAATGCTCGACCACATCTTTGACATTGAAACGGTTTAAAACCGGTATGTTTACGACTGTGAGTGATTAAATTTGATGACTGAGAAAATGCTTTACCACACACAATACATTTATGTGGCTTTTCACCTAAAATAGAAAAATTTTATTCTAAAGAAAAGTTTTGCACTTTTTGACCATATTTTTTCATTCTATTAGTTCAAAGATAAATGTCTTAAAATGTAGAATATGTGGTTTTCAAAAATATTTTAGTCTAATAAATATATGATCACTTTACCAATCTCTTGTCAACGATTTTTCGCGCACTGAATACAAATCTGTTAGGAAAGGCTGTCAATTAGCGTTTGTTTCCACTCGATGTTCTTTATTAGTCATATTTCCCTTGATGACAAAATAGCTTCTCAATAAAAATTTGATCTCTTCCTTTTCTTCACACTTTAATTGTAGTAAAACGCATGATCAACGAATGACAAAAGAAATAAAGAAACATGTACTCTAATACTCTAAATTGAATACAAAGTGTTAATGATCTCTATCTGATCTGTTTAATAAGAATCCACTGCAAGAGACTTAGAAGAAGAAGGAAGAAAAAAAGATGTGCTCTGATCATTAACTTATATTAATATTGTTCTTCTAAACAAGTAAGAAATGAACGCAAAATGCGAATATACAGAAAGATTTTACTGTAAACAATTTTTTCTCCTATTCATAAAAACCATCATTATGTTCCATTGAATTAACGCTCAAAAAAACAAAAGTCATCAATTTTGAACTATAATTTGTTTTTTTTCCTATGAAAAAGGCTGTAAATTGTTTAAAGTGGATAAAACAGTTTCATCACAGAAAATAAAATGATCATAGGACAGAAATAGATTTGATCTCCAAAAAAATGACAGAATTGATCCTGTTTACAAAAACTGGTACAGAAAATGCAGAAGTGATCCGTTAAATTTGTTCTACATTTTTGATTCTAGAACAAGGTTGTTTATTTATCTCTTCTTCAGTTCTAATCCCGGTTAAAAATTTATTTATTTCTTCTGCAGAATTGATTTTGGCTGTTGTCTTGTATGAAAGTCTGTCCTATATAGGACAGATTTTAGCACAAGACAACAATCGGAATGAATTCTGCAGAAGAAAAACGGAAATTCATAACCAGAATCAAAACTTCAGAACCAATTCAACAGAATTCCTTCTGCATTTTCTGTACCAGTTCTTGTAAACGGGATCAATTCTGCCATTTTTCAGGGATCTTTTCAGATTTTATCCATGATCATTTCTGATTCTATCAATAGGAAAATGCTTCGAGATAATCTGCTTTTCTTAAACAAATCGTCTTATTTTGCAGTCAAATTAGTCAGAATTCTACATGCCAGATTTTTTCCTTGTTTCACAAACATCATTTTTTTTATTTCGAACTATCAAAGCAATTAGATTAGATTGCTATTGTTATATACCCAAATGCAAAATTTCTTCCTTATTGTAATTTTCTTAAAATGAATCTGTCTTGACAAAATAAAAAAAGAGGCAAAAGTGTAAAAATCATAGAAATGAAACGTCTTTTTTTCTATCTCTTGCTTTCTCCTCGTGG
>CAJNOQ010001974.1:0-27151 GCA_905250885.1 Didymodactylos carnosus | reverse complement strand
TTCGATGATGCTAATCGACATGAAAGGCCTTATTCTCTTTAAGATGTGCGATTCTAAATGTGATATCTCTTTCCCGATACGAACATGTCCGTATGTCATGCGAGGATGAAAAGGAGGAAAGGAAAAAAACATATATATATATATATATGGGAAAATTGTTTTCGTTATTTCTTTTCGAAGTATATATTATTCTGTTTTAGATAAATTCTTTATTCATAATGCCAAAAGGTTATGAGTTTTCTCAGGAAGTCAAACAATTAATGTTTCATATTATTAATTTTGTTGAAAGGGAAAAGAATGGTCCAGTAATTCCTCTCTACAATGTGAACGATTGTCTTGTCAAAATGTTAGGTGTTTCTGGAAGATCTGTCCGCAGATTAAAGCAGGAATTTCAACAGTTAAGACAGAAAGAAATAAATGAACAACAACAGGAAGAAACAAATGAACAACAACAAGAAGAAACGGAAGGGCAAGGTGAAATAGATGCAAATGTTAAAGAACTTCGTAGTCGCGCTATCTCATTGTCAACGTCCAAACATCGTGAATCTTCAGGATCTAATCCACCAGCATTTTTGTATTTGTACTTTTTTTCAAAATTTAGTTTATTTTTGGAGCAAGTAATGCAAGTTCTGTTATTCTAAAAGACTGATGAAAAAAGAAAGACGATAGAATCAAGTAGACCGTAAGAAACACAGACTTTGCTTATCAAAGGAGCTCGAAAATAAGCACTTTCATGTACTAGTGCACATGACCTCTACATGTAACTATAATTCAATAACCAAATAAACCCTTTCATGTTGATTAGCATCATCGAAAATCTATCTTCGGAGTAATTTTTTGTTTTTAAGCGAAATTACCCAAGTGAAATTCGTCTTTTATAAGACTTCGAGTCTTTCAAGGAGACGAAATCTAGAAATTGGTTAGATACCAATGTGAAAAGGGCATGTCGGGGCGCAAACCTAGCTAAAAAAATTCCATCGAAAAGATTCAATAATTTGCCCTTAATTTCGTAGACGAAAACTGGTTTGAAAAAATACCTAGGAATATCACTTTTCCATGCTAGCATGTGTCCCCGACTGTCGTCTGTTGAATGGTGAAAACCGCAGACATCTACGGCTTTCCATTCAAATGTTATAAGCTTTTCTTCCACCGGCCTTCTTTAAAAATTCCGATAGTAGTAGGATTGACTTTACATCGAATGAGTATTTATAGAAATAAGGAAAGAGGAGAAATTGCGGTCAAGGTTGACGATGTATTGTGTATGTTTTAGATATTGAAATTGAAATAGAAATAAAAAGAATAGTAGAAGAATACACGTATAAAGAACTGATCATGTGCTTGACTCATGTACAAATGTAAACTGAATAACTCGGGCAAAAAATAATCTAGGTATAGTTGAGCATTGTCTACTAATAGTATAAATAGAATGTGCGAACCGATTAGGATCATGTTACTTGTTCTATATAAAAAAATGACAGCGTGTAATACGACAACAACAACTGTCTAACCTAATGATAGCAAAAAACTCTTTTATAGCGATCTTGATAAATATATAGATTCATTAAGTGTTAAATGTCGAGAAAAAAGTGTAATAAAGAAGAAAGTTTGTGAGGATATTGTGCAAGCATTATTGTTACAAGAAGGTAAGGTATCTGGTTCCCTTTCTCCAGAATTTATTTTTTGGGCGAAACAATTTTTTATTGTTGAAAATAGTAGGTATTGATATTGCATGCTATGTCAAAACAAAAAAACCTGTCTGTATTTATGAATCTTTCAATGTAATAAGCGAATGTCATGGCTCGGTTTCTCATGATGGTCGCGATAAAACTCTTGGTAAGTGAATTCTCATTATTCATGGGTTCCTCGTCTAGCATT
The DNA here is from genome assembly GCA_905250885.1 of Didymodactylos carnosus. NCBI lineage: Eukaryota > Metazoa > Rotifera > Eurotatoria > Philodinida > Philodinidae > Didymodactylos > Didymodactylos carnosus. The sequence continues at coordinate 25,276 of CAJNOQ010001974.1, read as the reverse complement.
TGAAATTTTTTTAAAACATTTTACACCTTGCCAAGTTAGAAAACCAATCAAACAACATGTACTCTTCAGATCAATAACGAGAACGTCCTCGCCATCCTCAAAGTCAAGATTGTGTCGAAGGGAGCAAATGGTGTACTTTGTGATGCTCTTGGAAAATGGTTGACAACAAACAACTCCATTCACTAGTCAGAAGGTCTTTTACCTGTGGCCTATGGAATTAACACAAGAGTTTCGTGCGTCACAAAGAAAACGCCATATGAAGTCATGTTTGGTCAGCCACCTCGCTCGGATTCTGAATTTTGGAAAATTCTTGACCACAATAACATTGATGACGAGGATGATTTACCAACACCAGTGGCTGATATTAGGCATGCAACGGTAACGATAATTTATCCGTTTATCGTTATCGGTTTTATTATATCTTACCAATTATCGCTTCTTACCGATAAAAGCAATAAAGTTTCTAACGCTTGCTAGCGATCGAAAGCAAAATCAGAATAGAGAGAGTGAGTTTGTACTGAGAATAAACTCATGCTCTCAGCTAAGGTTCTTTATTGATCCTTTCTCTTTTTTTCTTTTCTTTATATCAGAGAACTAGCAAATAAAACGCCTCTTCTCAGATATGCACGGTATATCTAAAAGATATCTTTCTGTTCGATTCTTGGCAATGTCTATAGAGATTCAACACGTATATGTTCAATTTATTCTTCATAACTCAGTCAGTTTTAATCTAAATTTTATAAAAGGAACTACTGTAAGAGTCTCAAAGCTTTCGTCTTCTTACAAATGTGGAAAAGTTAAAGACTTTCACAGTGTAACCTTCCAAAGGACGATCAAAGTCAATGCTTTTCTCCTCATATTTTATCAGCTGAAAGAGTCAGTAGAGTAGATTTCAATAGTGTTTTCATTTCTTAAGAAATGAAATACAATTTCTACATAATCACACTTATATTCATGAAGTGTGTTTGATTTGAGTTGGACGTTAAATCGGTAAGGTACGGTAACCTACGTTGCACGCCTGGATACGACACACAAATTTGAATGTGCTCGGATACGACTAATGAAAAAGCACATATGTGATATCGTAGAGATATCTCTCCTTCGTGCCTTTTCACTAGTCTATTCAAGCACATTCATATTTGTCTGTCGTATCTAAGTGTATCTTTTCTTTTGCATCACATCTATGTATTCTGCAGCTTAGCGTTGTTTTGGCTGTGATTCTAATATGTAATCAAAACAACGATTCTACGTATCTGAAAAACTTCACTTTTTATACTGCAGTTGTTGTCTTTCGAAACTAAAAGGTACTTTGCGTAGCCGCACAGTTTTGTTCGGAATTGAGAGTGTGCCAGAACTGTTGCAATTTTAGTTGAAGACAAAAGAATTTGCTAAACTCAATGATATCGTTTTCAAGGTAGTAAACAAACATTAAATTTTGAAAAAATTCGACATTCTCCTACTTTAACGTTTTTCCAGGATAATCTTCGACATCTCACGAATGTCCAATTCTCTACAAAAATGAATCTTTCAAAAATCTAGGGAATGAGATTTTTTTGTTTTAAGTTTTTCTGGATGGTTTCTAATTGTATTCTTTCCAAGAGGAAGATTTTCAACGCTGTCTGCGCGATGACTTGTGTTTTTTTTGTAATTTTGACGCTTACTTCTTGGTAAAGCTAGGTTAAAAGATAGGCTTTTTTTGTGACAGTTTCGGTAACTGAAAACAGTTAAAACTAACGAGGGAAGGTCTCTAACTGATAAATCGCTTTTGAGTCGAAATCTAGTGGATTATACGTAGTCGACTATGCTGATTCTGAATATCGATATGAGCATTCCTGCTAGGCCTCCAAAGATCCGATCTTCTGCAAAACCAGTTTTTCAGAAACTCCAAAAAATAACCCAAACGTTCCTTAACAATGCAGGACTGTAGCGCGCAAATTTCTGATTAAGATGAAACATCCCTTATATAAGAAGTGTCCTAAATTAATTTTTTTCTTCTTATTTCTGTAGCTTTGAACAGGCAATGAACAATTTAGGGTTTTTCTTATAGATTCTATAACTTTACAAAGAAAGGTCGTGTAGAGCTGGGGGATGTCTCATTTTAATCAGAAATGTGTGCGCTAAAATCCTGTATTGTTAAGAAAGGTTTGGGTTATTTTTGGAGTTTCTGAAAAACTGGTTTTCTAGAAGACCGGATCTTTGGAGGCCTAGCGGAAAGGCTCATCTCGATATTCGGAATCAGCATACTCGACTACCTATAATTCACTAGATTTCGACTCAAACATTTACATGTTCTGAATAAAATGAAACACCCTCAGCTCTGCACGACCTTTAACATGTTCTTTCAGCAGTACCCAGTATGCTGTCAAGTTTTTCGCACACCTTGAGAGCAGCTCAAACGTTTAGGTTTTGTTTTTTTATAGTATTTCAAGTAGACAGTCTGGTCTCATAGCCCGAACGGGATATATATCCCGATGAGGATATATATCCTGATCAGGATATATATCCCGTTCGGGCTATAATATATATCCTCTTCGGGATATAGCCCGATCAGGATATATTTTTATATCCCGAACGGGATATGGTATACTGAAGGCACATCAAGACACGGTGTTTTTGTTTTTGGATGTGGGAGTGGGAGTTCATCTTTGAAGAAAACCAGGTTTATCCATAGCAAGGTTACAGAGTATTTTCACTTGTAAAAATCCTACGCTGAAATAATCATAGCCAAGAAGTTAAGCAACGATACTGACTACACATAATGCGAAGTATATTCTTTATTTCTCATCTTTTTTCTGTATTTGTGTCTATGTTATTATCTTTCCTTGCGTTCTCTGAACTAAAAGCGATAGAGTGATACAGATTGACGTCTGATTTTGTTTTTAAAAAATGAAAAACAAGACGCTGACTATCGAGGCCTCGTTTAAGTATAGAAAAAGAGACATTAAGCGTATATAACTTATACATTTCACGCACACCGATATCCAATACTTTAAACTTTCATACTTTATTTAAAAAGAAAATGGCGCCGAATCGTCAGCATCATACCGGAAACTATTTATGCATATATACCGAATGAGATAATATCCTGATCAGGCTATTTTGTATATTCCCATTGGAATTTAAAAAATCGTGAACGGTAGACACTTAAACCAAGACTAGAGCACCTTTGATTCCGACTCAGTTTTTCATCCGCTTTCTTATGCTATATTCACTTTTGTGCAATAACGTCACGATTTTTTCCAAAATGTTTTGCAAAAATATCCCAATCAGGATATAAATTTTCTGTGATATCCCGTTCGGGATATACCCTATATCCCAAACGGGATATCGGTCGTGAGACCGGACTGGTAGAACTCTGCTCGAAAGTTGTTCAAAAGAACTAAACATTTCTGTGTCTTCTTTCGTAATTTAAAGAGATGAAAGAAAATTTGCATCACTGGTCTAAAACTGAATTTCGAGATGTTGTGCGCTTCATAATACCATGGCTCGATGGTTCACAGGAAGTTTGTTGAAACTTGTCTCGCATATGTTTTCTCAGGTTTATTTAAAGTTGCTTCTCTGCAACTGTTTCCTAACGGAAGCCTACAGATTTTCAGTAATTTTGAGAGAATTTTGATTTTAAAGAACTTAGATACAAAAACATTTTATTCGTCCAGATTACGATGATGTTTTTTTTCCTCCTACTTTTTTCTATGCAAATAGCTTTATACATGTTGCGTTCTATTCAAATTTTTATCTGCGTTTTGATTTTCTATACTTTTGGATATACTATTTTCATCAATGGCAAGACAAAAAGTTAAACGCCTGCGAAAAAATCGATACAGATCAGCTCAAATTCTTGGTGGTGACGGCTACGACAGTGATAAAGAGAATGAGAGTCCAACGCCACCAACAAATGATGCACCATCAACGTCTTCTCCAAATACGGATCCAACAACAACACCTGCTAACAACAGCACTTCAGCATCAACAATAACAGTCGATGAGAATCCAGTTGGTCGTCGACGAAAATCAGATGTCTGGCGTTATGCTACGAAAACCGACGACGGCGAAACAGCTAAATGTCAATTATGTGATTTTACATGTAAAACACCATTACATTCAACGACTCATATCAGATGATACAGTATACAGCCTATATGATTCCAATAGAAATAATTTACTCGATTGTCTTCAAGATGTTGATTCGCTTTCAAAATGTTCTAATACCGACTTTGCTCCTTCAGCTGTATCTGAACCTAATACACAATCCGCAATAAGTATTTTAGATGAATTTACCTCTCCTAGTTTTCTTTCATGGTCAGCAATAGATGTTGTAGCTTCCCAGCCAATCACTTCTTGTTTTGACCCTGATTCTTCTACAACGCAAGGTTCTTCTAGTATTTCATTAGCAGTTTCAACCAACACTAATATTTCTGTATGTTCTTCTAATTCATCACGTTATGATCTTATACGTAAAACTGCTACCGATAATTACTTAAATACCGAAAATAAAAGGTTAAACTGCATCATGTTTATTTAAATACAACGCCCGAAACGCAGAAAATCAAGGACTCACTTTACTCCCATTTTGAAGAGAACGTCTCGGACTATGAACCCATGGAAAATAATCAATATATTCCTATGTGAATTTCGGCAAAACCAAGCTAGTTTTTCAAAGATCTTCTGAAAAACCCGCTTTAAAAATTTTTCCGAAACTCTCTTTTGCTTACAGAAGTATGTGATCAGATGTCTCGTTTTCAAAACTGAAAACTGCAGGTCGCTATCTATCAAGGTGACGCAGTTATTCAAGAAATGAGCACACACAAATCGAAGTTTGTAATTTTAACATAATTTCTATTTATATGACATCGATACCCACATTTGTATGAACATTAAAATCATCCAGAATAGTGGTGTACATCAACAACATTCTAAAATTATAAAAAATACAGAATAATCATGGTGATTTAAAGAAATAAAATACACACTGATAAATAAATACCATTCCTAAAACGACTATGCTGGTTGTTAAGAAGGATTGTATCAATGTAGAATTATATTCTAAAAAGAAATAGATTATACTATGAGCCTGTAATATTCATTACTTCTATCCTTTGAACTGTCCGATGCGGTTATTGCAATATAAGTTTCATTTGATAAATTAAGTAATTCACAGGCTTCAACAGACTTATCGATTGTTTCTAATGGGATTGAGCATAACAAGACTACTTTATATGCTCTTCCAGCATATAATGGACTGACTAGTATTGGACGACTTTGTGTTCCATTGATAATAACATTAATTTCTTCTTTGAAACAAAAATATTTTGTGAATAGTTCGATGTACGAGGTTATCAGAAAATACAAGACACAAAAACATATTGCAACTGATCCAGTTTCATTTTTACAAAGAAAAACAACTGTTACGAAAATTATGCGTTCTCCTGTTTTGCATTATTAATTATGAAACAGGTCATGGAACAGAAAAAGACTTAATAAGTAGAAATTGCTTAACGGCAGATTGAGATGCTCGTGCTGAAGCATTGCCCCATGCTTCAGCGAGAGCATTGCCCCATGCTTCAGCGAGAGCATTGCCCCATGCTTCAGCGAGAGCATTCAGTTAAACGAGTAAGAAAACCTGACCGATCACCGAATCTCCCAGAAGTTAAAAAATGCTTATATAACTCGGCCACTTCATGAATAAATTGGACTTTTATTCTTATTGAAAAGGGGATATTCCAAGTTTTATTTTAAAACAAAATATTTTACATATATCATTCGAAACCGTTACTATTCTCTGTCCAAGACTGAGTGTAAGTCGTTTAACATAAAGAGAGAGATAGGAAATGATTTGTTAATGATGTTAGGAGACTTTGTGAACATATTTGTCTTCAATCACTAGTGTGGAGCTAATATAAAAGTCTTCGATAGAGCGCATTTAAAAAAATCTGAGCTTCATACTTAGTAAGTTTTCTATCCATTTACCCAATTGTTCACTCATATCTTTTTATTTTAGTTTGTAATCAACACACGATCACTAATGCTCGCGACAAGCCCAGAAAAACTCCTCTCACAAAATTTAGATTCCTCTATTTCCTCATAAATATAATGGAGAAGAGTCACTAACTGGTTTACGCAGGAATCTTCTTTGATGGAATCAGTCTGACGAACAGTGGTTAAATTATTTTTCATTAGATACTCACATAAATACTTAAATACAATTCTTTCCATTACTGCAAGATGGTTTAAGAGAAGCTCATATTTTCTCTATTATTCTGTTTAGATTATTATTTAGATATTATTTAGATATTATCTGCATCAACTATAAACATACAGCCAAAAGGTAAGCATTGCGAAAGACGATAAAACATTTTTCTCTTCACGAAACAAATAAAAAATCATCCTGCACTCTCACAAAAATGTGATGTGCTATCGAGCTGTTCTTAACTTCTTGCACATTCTTTACCAAAAACGAATTACAAGCGAAAGTTAGAATTTTAATGTTGTGAACATAAACTTAAATAAGTAAAAAAAGAATAAAATAAAAAGCACCTGCTAGATTAATTACCGTATTCCTGAAAGTATTTTCCTTGAATCGCTTTACGAAAGTCTGTCTTGAGAGTATATCATTTAACAGTATAAATTAGCTCCTTGCGTTGATAAACCAGCACAATTCATCGCAGCTTGATATGTTTGTACTCTCGATGACTGCATAGCCTGACCGGGATGTCCAGTACATTCGTAAGGATTTATTATATTTGTCGTTGCACCAAAATTCCCTTTGGACGCTGGTACATTAACTCCATTTGCTGTCCAATACCAAATACCTGTTGCACTAGCTGTTTCATCCGATTGAGCAACAAGATCAGGATTATTTAATAGAGGTAACCCTAATGCTGTTCCAGCATTATTATAATTACATGGATATGATAACTGTAACCATCCTCGGCCATAATATTGTTGGCCTGGTGTGGCTTGAACAGAACACCATGATGTTTGATAATTATTACATGCGCTATATTGTTGACAATTTTCTCTGTATACTTGTAAATAATTTGTTTCATGCGCAACATGTGCAAGAAATGCCACAAATTCTACGGTGTTTGCTGGTGTCCAACCCAACTGTTTAGCAGCAGCCAATAAAGCATTCCAAAGACTTGATAATCTTGCTGAACTCAGATAGCCACCAAATATGCAGTTAAATACTCCTTGATCAAATACACTGCTTGAACTAGAACCACCTTCTGGGTGTCATTCGTTTTTGACGCTCAGTAAAAAAATACAACCTCTTATTTCTAGAAGGTGTGCCGATAGACATTATATTTTCCCTTATCATTGATGGTGTTCAAACATCAATGATAAGGGAAAGCAAAAATTAACCTCTACGGTACAATCTTTGGTATGTATGGTAAACCTTTTGTGAAAATGGAAATAGCGTTTCGAATCAAATATGTCATAGTTCCTTTGTTCGTGCTGCTAACATGAGAGACGTTATCACACAAAGGTCGAATGACAAACATATTGGTCTGTAAGATGACAAACTGTGCTGAAATGTAGATAAGGGGTAACTTGGTTAAAGCATAGTTTAAAAGCGTCCGCCCAAGCAAAACTAAGTAAGCGAGAAAATCTAGCTGCAGCGCCCACTTACAGCTAGATTAACTAGATTAAAAGGTACATTTATCTAGCTGCATGCTGACTGAAATTGTGTACTAGCTGAAACGGCCACTCCATGGACCAATTAATCGAGCAATGAATTGCCCGATTAATCGATAGCAACTAGTTGTACCCAATTGAAACGAGCTTCAAGTTGGTAGTAGTTACCCTTCGTTGAAAGATACATGCATCGTGACCTACGCTATCTCTCTATAAGGAGGAATCAATTTAGTCAAGAACACTTTTATACTTGCAGTATTCCGTATGTTCTTCAAAAAGGGATTTCTACTACTAGTTGAATTTATTCCTCCAGCATTTATTTCATTCGACTTATTTAGAATAAAACAAGTGAGACATAAAGTGAGCTGGAAAAAAAAGAAAAAGTAAAATCCATAGGAAATGAATCATCTTTATCGCTATGACCAAGACCAACTTATACTAACACGTTCTTGGCTAAGGTCGGCTATAGCTTGAAAACAGCTGGTGTTAAATCTAAATCACCATACGGACAACTGAGGCGTCTATCCATAACCACTGCGGTAACTGATCCGTTTGGTCCATTTATTCTTACTGTTTTACCATACAATGAATTTCTGTTTGGATTACCATTAGGTGTATAGGAATCAAACTGAGGAGCATTCAAAGAAACAAGGAACTGATTATCATTTTGCAATGTGCCACAGGCTGTGTAAGCGCCTCCAATATTATAACAGGTAGCTTGCCCTTGGTATTGACCATTTAGACTACCTTCGCCTTGAACCGCCATCGCTTGATCCTGCGTCTCCGTTACAGTTCTGCTGGCATCCTGCGCCACAGAAATCAGAACCAGTTCCACAATAACCCCATTTTGAACAACAATTACTACCCGTGCAACCACAACTTTGTCGGCCTTCTCGTTCTAACAGTAGTCGTCTAATGAATTGCTCAAGTATATCACCATTTACATTAGTAGCAAATAATGCAAACAGAAGTATTATACTTGCAGAACGATGCATGTATGTTTGACAATACTGGTCAAAGTAAAATATGTAATAACGTCTTATACAGTCTAAAGCATCTAATATATAGTTTATTACCCATGTGTGTCAAATAGAATAATTTACTCAAAAGAAGTTGGCTTCGCTAGACAACACGCTTTGTTTACATGGTACAGAATTTCTCGCATAATGAATGCTTTTGTCCTTAGGACGATCAAGTATGCAAATAGGTAGATAAATTATTATGGTTAATGGGCAATAATTTCAACATAAAAAATCATGCTAATAGCAACGTTTTGTTATCGTGTCTTTTATTTTGAAATGGGTACATAACAGAAATCTGAGAAAAACGTACAGTTAATGAATATATCTGTGATATAGATAGTACACACAAAATGCTATCAGTACTAATCGTAATATTATTGTGTTTTGGTGGCATTCATTGTAAATGCAGTGAAGTTGTATATGATAAATTAGATCAGGCAGTTAATAAATCATTAGCACCATTATTAGCGCTCTTATAATATATCAAATAATATTAAGTCTCAATATATATCATCTATTGGTCTTACTGGTCGTGTTTCATCTGCTGGAATATTGGCATCGTGACCAAAACACATTCGTGTCCTCTTCATTTTTTCAGCATGCATTTTTTTTCTCCATGAGAAAGAAAGTTTATTTTTGAAAAATATTGTACCTAAAATGCTTATGTTATTTTTATCTGCTAGAAAGGAGCTTATGAGTCGGTTTAAAATGACCGTTATGATCATTTATTTTTAAAAGAGTTGTCTGTTTTTTAATTCGAAGCGTTTAAAAAAGTTATTTTTTTGTTTTTCAACAGTAGTAATATATCACAGATAAAGGTTGATTGATTAATTTAACAGTAGAAATGGTTTTGGACGATATCTTTCTTATTTTTTATTATTGAAACGGTGGCGCAGGATGCCAGCAGAACTGTAACGGAGACGCAGGATCAAGGGTCATTCAAAAAAGCATGGTTTTACTCTATCAGTCTTTAAGAGGGAGAGGCATCCGATGAATTGAATGAGCGCCCACACCGATGAAGGGAGATATAATGGTTTGTATATGATGTGCTTGTTAAAATTGAGTCACATATGATTAGATGACTCATCTTTTATTGAGTTAGAAGAGAATATTTCAATATTCCATCCATATGTTGCAGGAGAAATTAAAATGCGGGACAATTTAAAACTTTCCTAGAAAAAATTAAAATTTTGTTTTCTTCTAGACGAAATGAGAGAACATGAGCAAGAGAAATTCAGAGGACTGAATTTTTGAATAAGAAAGGGGGCCTCAATGTTAAACTGTTGTCTTTCGTAGAATCAACGACCAACACAATCTTTTTTTCTTTTTGTTTCCTAGACGCCATTGTATTCAGCTAGACATGTATACCGGTCTATGGTCAACATTAAATACATTTTCAAACTCATGAAATACTTCAGACGATTCTTAGACCATATTTCGTACTTTATTTTATATATCACCTTGGTTTTGTTCCGTTGAAAGTATTCTGTTGTTATCAACTCCTTGCTTTTGAACAAGCTCTCACATGATTTGTCATTCCTTGTGGTATGAACTGTTCACCACAACCAGAGCATTTGTACTGATTATTTACCATTTTCGTTAACACTTCTGTAACTTTACGCTGAATCACCACTCCTGCTGCTGTTGACAATTCTTTCTTTCTTCTTTTACTTGCATGTTTTTTATACTCGTATACATTGTCGTTGATATCACTGTGTACTGGATGAGTCTGCGCATTTCTGTTAATGATCTCTCTCTAATTATTCTTCTCCAAAGTCTGTCTTCTCCAGTTAGACGTTGCAATATCACTCTGAATTCTGTCTTTCCATCTTTTTCAGATGCCGATGTTACGAGGTCTTTTTTCGTCCGATAAGTAAGAGAACATGAGCTTCTTGACTACAGATGGCTCATTGTTAGTGTGCATACGGCCTTTGAATGTACCACTTCAGTTACCTAAATGTGCATTTTTGCTGCGCTCAAATCTTAATAGTTCTTGAAGGTTATTTTGAATTATTTATTTTACAATAATTTTGATCTTTTAATTATTGAGAATTTTAGTTTTAATTTTAAGCAACTTATAGAAAACATTATTTTTTTTCCCAATCATAGTTTTATACCTTAACATTCATACATTATCAAAAATGTTTTATTTTAATAATTTAATGAGCGAAAGATGTTTTATAACACTTTTAAATTTTTCTAAAAAGATTTAAAATATAATTTTCAGAGCTAACTTTTCCAAAATTTTATAATATATTATAAATAAGCATAGCATTATCAATAAGCAGTTGTACCAAATTATAGAAAAAATCTGTTTTAGTTTAGTCTAAAAATTGTTTGCTGTGTTATCCAACTTACACAGTTCTCAAAACCATGTAAAAGCACATTGTTTTTAAACTTTAAAACTTTATTTTCGAAACTAAAGCATACCGTAAAAAGATCGAAATATCAGTTACTCTTTGATAGATGAATTTTGGGCAATAAACCTTTTCGAAAGGACATTTAGTGTTAAAAAGACTTCGTGAGGTTTTATTCAGTAAAATATCCCGATTAGAGGCGATAATTTTAGATGGTCGAGGATATATCGCCATGATTATCAGAATTATCAAGGTAGAATAAACTCATTGAGCTCTGTCGAAATAAAATACTCTGATGATTAAGAATTTTATTGTGATATTTCTAATGCTTATCGTCATAAAATAAAGTATTTCTTTATTTCAAATGTTTATTGTGATCTACTAATACTGCAAGAATGTCGTAAATATATTTTACCTCGATACAACTTGAGAGTTATAATTACACGTTTAAAAGATGCCAGAGATAGTATTTATACTTCAATGATTTACTCAATGGATCGACGTTACTATGCTTTTCAGTGGGTTTATGGATTATTTTCGTATGAGCTCGATAATGCTGAATACTCGCTAACTAAGTTAACAACGTTTATTATGATTATTAAAATCAAGTAGCATTAAAGAGCACTCAGTAATAAATCTTTTTCTGACTGGATAGAGTATTCATTTCTCTAGCGAATTATCTGATTTCAGGTTTAGCTGAGAGCTTTTACATAAATTCTACATTATGCGAATAGCCCTAAAACCTGTTTTTTCATTTCTGTCACGAAAATGCCAAATGATTTAAAATTTAAAAGCTTAAATCAAACTTTCTCTTCGAATATACAACGGTTTCATTCTATACTTTGTACAAACATGGTTTTGGTGAATCTTCAATCTGAAACCATTTGCGTGCCAATTGGACTTAGTTTTAGTTAAATATTCCTCCTTACAGCTAAATTTTACTGTGAAAAAGTTTTTTGAAGACTTTTAGGATTTCACTAAATTCTCGGCCACGATGTGGAATAAATCAGATATAAAATATACAGTTCGATAGAAATGCTCTATCCAACCATATAAAAATAAAAAGCGCTTTAAGTTTGGCAGAAATACAGTCAACTAACAAAAATTGTTTGAACATAAGTGAATCAAACTGGACTTTTCCTTTTTCCATTCTGTTTGAAGCGATTGATATTTGCTAAGACGTGAAAGGAGTATAACTTGCTTGATAAATCCATAATTCTTTATTTATTTTCATTACAGTTAAGCGTCTCTTCTTAAGAAATTAACATTTACTGTTACTGATTCTTTTATTGATTATAGAAACCGCAACTTACCAATAACCACTACACAGTCACAAGTACAACATATATAGTAGACTGACAAAATAGTTTTGTACTACCCAAAACAACGTTTATACGTGGTACAAAATGACAGGTGGGGCGTTGTGTCTCAAACACCTAGGTTAGGATAGACGACCCTGGATTCACTTAATCATTTGAAAAAACACTTGACTGAAAATAATCAATTATTGAACAGATTGAAAAGTTGTGACTGATCACGATGAGACTTATACTGTTATAACCGGGTAGGCGAGAATTAACAGTGGACTTCTCTCGTCACAGATTGTAGTTGTTAATCGGACACTGTAATAGTGTATTTCTTCTTTTATTAATTCAACCACCATCACCTGAAACATTATTGAGCCGTTTTTGAACTATCTTCCATCTAGGGTTATTCCAGTGAAATATCGCAATTAGAGGCAACAAAGTTAACTAGTTTAGCGTCTACAGATGTTCTATTTGAAGGACAACATCGACTAATCACATCTAAAGCCTCTCATCGTTTGCAGAGCTTTCGATCAGTGGGAGGAAGGAGAGAGGTGTCCTTACTTAGTCCCTTCCCCCTGGAGATTGTGAAAGTCTACGTGGTAAACTTTTGTTCATCTGAACAAACAAAATGAGAGACCAAGATATTAGCGGAAATAACTCTGTAAAGAATGAGATCAACATTCTTGTCAAGGCTTGCACGAAAAGAAATCATACTCTTAAATTTAAATCTTCAAACTAGAAAAAGCGCACATTCTTCAAAACAGAATGAATGCGTATACGGTGTATAAAGGAAAAAGTGTAGGTTTTCCCGAAAATCTGCTCAGAATAATTGGATATTTAACTATAGATTCGTGTCTCAAACTGTATGTTTCTCCTTTCTCAACCGAGTAAGAATTTAAAAATCACAGTAAAGAATGATCGTGAGAACACATTATGACGGTCAAATACAAAATGTGGCAAGTATGAATGTTGTTATACATTCATCCTCAGTTTCGTTAAATGTCTGTATGAAGATATGGAATCTTGCTTCTGTACATACATCCTGACACATATACTGATCTGTTCAGATCGATTTTTCATTTATTCAGGTTTATCTGATACTTAATAATAAGAAATGCTTAGTACGATTTCATAAATGTTTGTTTAGAATGCTAAATAAATCTTTCTAAAGCGTTTTTGATAAAAATGCGTATTTAGTGTTATTTAATCTGTGAATAAAATGTATACATGCTCGGATACAAATCTTATTTGTAGCCAAGCGTACATATAGATAAAATTAATAAGATTCACACGTTATTGAATAAAAATACATTTTTACTATGCAAGTGAAAAAGATTTTCTTTTTGAGTCTGGGAGACTTTCTCCTTGTAAGTTCTTCTCCTGAGAAAAAATCAATAGTAATGTAGGGTCGTTTGCAAACTCGTTCACTTTTATTCACCTCTTCCATCCATTTCTTGTCTGAAGTGTTATAATGGTCATGATCCTGTAAGTTTTATCAAGTCAAATAACTTACTGTATTCCGCGGTATAAGCCGTATTATTATACAATTTCTATTTACTGTACAGCATTAGCATAACCCTATAATTTTCAAATAATACGCCCAAATATAAGTATGACAACATATGTAGCTTGTTTACTCGAAGTATAACGTATTTTATTTTCAAGTACAAGTTTTTATATTTCAATACAATTTATTCTAATTCGTAAGAAGAAACTCTACAAAACGAAGAAAAAACAATATGGCAGACGATAGTAAAACGGCGACCTGAGCCTACCGCCATGGTCGATGACGTCATAGGTTTTAGTCGTCACAAACTGTCTTTTCTGTGGCAAAATTTTATTCGATGAGGCATGTTGCAAATAAATATGTGTTATTACAGCTATTGATGCTATTGATTTCGATTGGAAAAAAATTAACGGAAAAACAGCTCATTGCTATGTTAAAGAAAATACTTAACCAATCAGAATATCCATCGTTTACTGCTCTGAAACACTAGATTTTGTTTTCATATATTTAGTCTACTCCACTGTTGCCCAGCGGCACCTTAAGAGTGAGGTCGACTGTAAGATGATTAAAACGTTTCCGGTCCAAAGTTTTAGAGAAGTTCTATCTTTTGATAATAAACTTTTTCCAGTTTTAATTTCATGAAAAGAATTAGCCACACAAATGTTTACCTATGACTCATAGACGACTAAAAGATCAAGAAGGGAAGCATTTTTCGTCGTTGGCGGGTGGTTCAATTTATGAAAGCGTGATTCCTGAGATTTTCTATAACGATGTGTGTTTCTCTCTCAATAAAGCTCTTATAGCAAACTTCGTTTTGCTTGCTAGTGTGATATGACTTTAGTTTCATTGGTTGGACTTTGTATCACATTAAACTGAACTCGTCTTTTCTATTATATTAATTCAGTATAAAGCTGAAAAAGCACACTGTCATGCTTTTTCATATATTCAGATATGCACTAAGTTTTGTATTTCCTCGATTTGACAGTTTCTTAGCCAGATCTTCAGAAAACCTGTAGATAATTTCTTATTTTTAAAATAGTAAATAATTCCAGTAAAAATGTCTGCATAGTTACACGCGTATGCGGTGCATGTGCGCACACATGAATATCAGAATCCCAGTGATTGAAAACCTATGGGGACTCATCACTAACCGTTTGATCTCACAATATCTGCAAAAAAGCCTACTGTTTGTAAACATAAAATGTACCTTTTCCTCGGCAGCGAATATCGATTACTAAATTCACTGAAAAATCCTACATCTTTTATTTCTAATACTTGGCTTCTCCAGCTAATGGTATCCTTTTTTCGCTCTTATCAAAAGATTATTACAAACTAATCTAAAACTACAACTACATAATTAAGTACATTAAACATTTCTCTACAAAATGAAAAGTGTCTTGGCTCTGAATATTGATTAGTTATGAAAATACAACTGTCGTTCAAACAGCCCCAAAAATCGATTTTGGAGCTATCTGAAAAACGTGTCTAAAAGACTGAAGACGAGCGGGCGAAAATTCAACAAGTATACCAGTTTGCAGAAAATCGTTCGCTCTACGATATGTGGTGGCTTGTTAAGTTCGAAACTATTCTAATTAATCTGTATTAATCAATGAAAAATCAGAAAAACCGTCACGGTGTGACACTTTTGACCGTTTTTTGTGGTTTAATTATGTAGTTGCAATTTTAGATTAGTTTGTAATAATCTTTTGAAAAAGAGCGAAAAAAGGATACCATTAGCGGGACAAGCCATACTGCATTTTGCAATCACATTGATGAGACATGTATCTATTATCAATACTTGGGACAGATGAAGTTTTGCTGACGCTCACTACTTTTAATACAACGAAATAATACACAGATACTTATTCTAACGAAGAAAACCTATTACTAAAATCTACGCAACATTTTCTATCGTTGACAATTAAAAGAAAATGTTTTGATCAAATATTAACTTGGAAAAAAATAGCTGTAAATGCTGACAGTAACTGTCAGACAGTTATATTTGATTTACTCGGTGTAACAGGTATGGAGGTCAATCAATATCACGTACCTTAAAGCAATACAAATTTTGACAATGCTAATATATGAAGATGAGAGAAAAAACATAAACAGAAGATATGATCTTGTATTGTTTTAATTATTTAGAATATGTAACCTTTATAAATCATGTATTTGGAAAACAACCATAGAGAAACATGATCCAACAAAAACGTTCACTTTACGTATAGTTATGGTTGATGAGAGGGAATGAGAGGTTTGATTGATTTATTAGATTAGTTTGATCAAGTCAAAGACACATTCGATGTTAAATAAAGTGCAAAAGCATTTTTCGAGAAAATATTAATATCTTAAATTGATTCTGATATCACTATACAAATTTTAGCATTTTCGCTGGTATATAAAGGGCTACATCATGTTAATGTGTGTGTGTATCTATCTATTTACTACTAAAAAACTACTGATTTATAGATAATTTGATGCGCTGAGTTTGACTATTTTACGCGATTAACGCCGTTGACACAAATACTGTATGAAAAATCCGATTTTTCAATGGCTCTTGAAAGCTGGAAGACGAATGGAACGATTTCCAGGTAGTAGTTCAAGGTGTTTTGTCTGTTTCGAATACTTACTGAACATGGACTTGATGACATTTCTCAGAGTTGAGTGAATTTTCTGAAAATCGTAATATTTGCCTGCTTTCGAACATAGATAGAATATGAATGATCTCAAAAAAACATAATTTGCTGTTTTAGGAGGATTTTTTTAGGAGCTGTTTTTTAGGAGGATTTTACGAAAATGGATTGTGATCTGAGTTCAGTACCACTGACGGGTCCTAGTTGAACAGTTGTCGCCAGGTTCTATAGGAATTCAAATGAGCATTAGCGCAAAATCGACTTTTTATACGGGGAACAGGCTCAGTCCAAATTTTTTTTCTGAAGAGCTTATTATGTGCATCGACCGGCAGCAAAGTATCTCTTGATTCAAATCACTTTTCGCATTTTGGCGCGAATAGTGGCGCCACTTAAAACGCGCTACTATTCGCGCCAAAATGCGAAAAGTGATTTGAATCAAGAGATACTTTGCTGCCGGTCGATGCACATAATAAGCTCGTCAGAAAAAAAATTTGGACTGATTCTGCTCCCCGTATAAAAAGTCGATTTTGCGCTAATGTTTTGTTTGTCATCACACAGGTAGGCAAATAGAAGGCATACCTTACAGGGCTTGTAACGACTAACTTAGAGATATCTATAGTTTGCTATTGCCGTCAATGTTGTGCGTGTGGAGCAATGCTGGAAAAGTCAGCTGTCACACGGTTTCAGAGTTCGATCGGGATTGTGTGTTTATGGCCAAAAATATTATAATACCCAATGATAATCGGTGTTGTTTGAAACATGTTAAATACTGTCGCGTTGTGTCTAGTACTTCGACTATTGATCCATGTGGGCATAGTTTCGAAAGACTTATTTGTAGCTTATTTTGAAGCCCTATTTTCTTTATATTCTTTTTCTTTTCTGTCTACTAATTAATTTTTCTGATCAAAACACATTTTTCCCTTTTTTTGTCTACAATTAACAGTCTTACTAGCTGTCATCAATCCCTTTCTTTTTATCATGCCATCATTTTCTCATTGAATGGAGTAAAACTTCAATAATTTCGTTAGATACAACCTGTCATTATCATTCTGTCACGAGGAGAAGATCATAGAAAAGCAATTTAGCGCAATCAAGACAAAATGTTATACAAAAATATAATTGTGAAGGAATTATATCCTTCACTGAGTTAATTATACTGACAAAAATCCTAATTTAACAAAAAATAACTAATTTACTTCCTCCCATCATTCATGTCATCATTCTCTAACTGAATGAAATAAAACTTCAACATTTTCTTTTACGTGTCAACCATGCATCACTGTATGATGCGCAAATAATTTCATGACTTTATACTCGATGTGTTAAACAAAAGTTTATCGATGACCAATTCAACCATTTTATTCAACTCTTCTACTTGGAAATGGTATCTATTTACGGATCTAATCATGATTTCATTCAGTTGTGTCGGTCTGTTATTTGCTCTTCTATTTATCATCACTGTTGCCCTCAATTTCGAATGTCGAACAACTGCCAATATTTTATCGTGTAATTTTTGTCTCGCTGCACTCATCGCCAATTCAACAACGTTAAGCGATGCCATCTACATGATGAGAAGTGAGGGTGTCCAAGATCAACTGTGTGAACTTTGAGGTTATTTTGAACATAGTGGAACGGGTATGTTATTTCATACCATTTGTATTCAAGCATTCAATCGTCTCTGCTCAATTATCTATCCCGAAAAACCTTTGTTAAACTCTGTTTTGTTCAATCTTATCATTATCTTGATTCAATGGAGTTTATCCATTTCTTTTGCTCTGCCTATTCTCATAACACATCAAATCGAATACCAACCAGGAAGTCTCATTTGTCAAGCAACAATGACAAATCTCAAAGCATTTTTCTACATGGCAATGATCATTTATTTTCTACCCGTAATGTGGTTAATGATGATTCTGATCGGGATTGTGCGACATTTGAAACGTGTTCTACATAACACAAATGGCGAAAAGCATCGTCGTCGTCGACGAGAATTTCGAATGTTCAAACGACTCATTATTCTCGTACCATTAATGATTTTAGTCGGTTTTCCCTACTTTATCTTTTTCTTGATGGCTCAGTTTACATTCCCGCCGTTTTACGCACAAAAAGTCAGTTTTCTATTTTTAACAATGGCACAAGGTACAGTGATGGCCACGCATTTTTTATCCACCACGTTAGTGAGAAAAACCTGTCTCAATTACGTTCAATGCCGTCGTTTAAATAGAGTCAATATACTGATGAGTTGAAAAACAAATCTACCATCAAATTGGAACTAATCGCTCAGTCGCCTTCAGTGATACAGAACTGTAATAATTGTTGAGTCTCAACTTCAAAACACATACGAAACAAAATTTTTGGGATTGGCTTTGAGGAAGAAAAAAGTAAAAAAGTCTAAAACACGTTTTCTGGAACAGTATGCAATTGTCTACAAATTCACATCAGTTTTAACCTTTACTAACATGTTTAGAGTCCCGAATAACGAATCTTACTCCATGTCCTATGTTTCCCATGCAAAGTAGTGCTTTCTATCAAAACTAAGGCTCATAGTGCGCTTTATTTACCGTTAAAGAATCACTGAGAAACTTCTTCAAGTAGGGAGATCGATATAGTTTGCACGGACTATTTTCTCATCTATTTGGTTACCGACAAAACGTTTTTCTTCATACTCTAAAGAAAAAAGTATGTTGGAAGAGCCTTTTAGCGACGTTTGGTATCGCACTTTTTTCTTCCTCAAAGCCAATCTCAAAAGTTTTATTTCCTATATTTTTGAAGTTCAGGCGTTGCTCTTCCAATTAGAAAAAGAACGAACTTTCTACGATGTTCCTGAGCAGGAAACTATGGCTGGAGATTTCGGCAATTACTTTTGCACCGCAGGTTACGTATAATTGCAACCAGTAGAAGGGAATCGTGACAAATGCAAAATTTAGAAGAACAAAATGATATTTCAGCAGAAGAATGATCCAAAGTATATTACATGCATTGCGATAGGGGAGATCGATGAAAAAGGTATTGAGAGATACACTAGAGGACTTGACAAATTTGGCGAAAACCGTAGCCATCAACCTCATTAACTTGGAGATCTAAACAAGAGAAATGTTTTGAGTTTAATATTTGTGTTCGTGCAGCTGTTGAATTTCGACTGAGACCAACATAATGTACTCCATCACTTTTTTTACCTCGCAACATTCAAAACCACATTATGTAATTTATCCTCTATCGATTTCAAGACTGTTTTTGCTGCTGCACTTCTCAACGACAATTACTTTCTGACAATTTTAATTAATTGGCTTCTACCCATGACAAAAAGTTCTGTTATTAGTAAAACTGGAGTCCAGTTTTTCTAGATATTTTTATGATAAAGGCGTCTATGTTTATATGGCCCTTCACTTCCAACCGCATAACAGGAACTAAAACTTTGTAGAGGAAAGAACTGCTGGAACTTTGAAAATTGCCCTTCGCTCTTCCCCGTAACGCTTCCTGACGAAAGCGGCGAACTCACAGACAATTTTTGGCGCTTTAGGGTGGGAAACTGGTAGAAAATAGTAGGCTCTTTATACTCTTATATAAAGCTCTGGTTATTGCTGGATATATTTAAGCCTTACATTATACGGAAGATCTTGGCTAATTTTGACCAAGAAAAGATAATTAACTGTTGCAGGCATCCTCTTTCACCTGTTTCTAGTCGAAAAAAATTTTCTTTTCTTTAGCATTCAAAATTAATTCAAAGTCACCATTTCGTTAAAATATTTATGAAAGTTAGATGTGACAAAATACTAAAAGTATGTTAACATGTCAGGAATTCTCTCTTGAACATCTTTATTCAAATTATACTGTAGAAAGAATAGTTGTTTGAAACACCGACACGTTACAAAAACTATCAGCCTCTTATTAATGTTGATGTGATAAAATAATCGGCCGCTATCCCAAAGCACTATACAAACTTTATATAACGCTGAATGGTAATTAAAAAGTGTTAATCGGCTACAAATAATTTTACAACACATTACATTTTCGCTGCAAAGTGTGAGAAACGCTGAAAGAAGGGTGGATTTGAAAATAGTTTTCACGACATCAATTGGAAGACAATACTTTCGAGACTTTTTTGCTCAGAAATGATGTATATATGTTGAAAATGATCTTCTCATGCAGAGATCTGAAATTTCTCATGATCCAATCGATAACGACAATTCCTTTTTCTTGGTTTGCTGACTCAGTCGGAAGCTAGTAGTCTTTAAACTTTTGAAAGTCTTGTAAAACATTGGTAAACATTTGTTTGCTCTAACGCTCTCCTTCAATTATACGAGTCATAGAAACTTGCCTCGAAGAAGTGGTCTATGGTTCTTGACTCGATGCAGGTGATAGTACCTCAGGTTCAGAAGGTATTTTTTTGACATTTTCTAACGGTCTAACAATTGATATTTAAGTGGTAAAAAAATTGTGAGCAGTAGGCTTACTGGCAACAGTTAAATGCCTGCTATTTGACCGTTTTCTGACATTTAAAAAAATGCGAAATAAATGCATTTAAACGTTCCCAGTTATAATGGCAAAAAACGGTCTAAAAACGAGGTCAAATGTCATAAAAATGCCATTTAAATGCTTATTAACAGCATATTAAATGGTATTTAATTGCCAATTAATTACGACAATTAATTAAGAAAAAGCATGTTTCGGTTTTTTCGGAAAAATGTTGAGATAACGGTAGGATGTGTAACTTAGTCATTCTTTAAGTATTAACTCGTAATATAGCTTGCGAAATATAATAGGTGTCACTCAGAAATAATGAGCAGAACAATAAGAAAATCAGTTAAAATGAGCGAAGAGAATGACTGATTGCAATTATTTCTCATGTAGTATTTCACTCTTTGGCTAATGGTGTACTTGGAACTCAGAGCACCTCTAAGTAATTTAATAAAACAAAGAAAATAATTTAGTTGTATCCACCAAATGGAAGAATAATTTCCTACTATTATTGATTGTGACACAAGAAACAAAGATCAGTTTAAAAAGACAAAACAGCTGAGTGAAGAAGAAAATGAAGCAGCAAATGCATAGTAGAACAGAAGAAAGAAAAAGGAACTGAAGTACTGAAAATGACAAAGACATTGTATACATGTAACTTACGATATTAAATAAATAGAGAAAGACGTTGAGTAAAAAGAAAGAAGACAAGCGAAAAGGACAAGAGAAAAAAAATAGAGATAAATATAGGCACACTAGTTCTTTATATCTTTTTGTTGTATAAATAAAGTTTATAAGTGCATGATAGACAGGGGTATATCTTTGTTTTCGAAGATGTACATTTAACAATTAGTCAATGGACTGAGTGAAATAAAACCGCTTCCTGAAGAGATTTCTGAGCTAGTCAATTGTTTTCTCAAAATAGGTGTGTGAGCTGCTATTCTTATAATAAGCGTTTTATAATAGGAGAAGTTTATTGTAATTAAAATCAAGACGTCGCGGTTCAAAGTTTATTTACACAAATTGTTTTTCCTATGGAGACGTGCACGAATAATAGCCCGAGGTCTTTTGTATAAGTTTGCTTTCAGAATAGAAAAATTACTTTGCAGTGTTTTTGAATGACACTCCAAACATTCCCAGATCAATATTCTTGCCTAACTCATATTGTGATCTCGCTTGTTGCGACATGATCTCGATAAATTCGTTAACTCACAACATGATTACTAAGAAATCATGATATCGTTTCGTGATCGAGATGTATTCCCTAGCTAAAGTTCTTGGGTCCAAGAAATAGCAAGATCTTAGTATTTCTTGCCTTGCTGGCAAGAAAAAAAGCAAAAAAATGGAATGCCAGAATCGAGATTCCAACTCGCAATGCAGTGAGATAGTCTAGCTTATAATATTCAGAGTTTCACGCCTTATACCAATCGGCCATTCTACTTCGGTATCTTGTTCCCTTTCATCAGTCTGAATATGAGGCAAAATCTCAAATTTATCGAAAAGAAATAATTAGGATGTATCTCATCAAGCAAGCATCCGAGGGAGTTATGGCTGGAACAAAAAATGTTCAGATTAGGTTGTACAGCGAATAGAACTCGTAATGCTCTGCAAAAACTCATAGTTAGCGAGGAAAAGTAACTACTGTTTTCCTCAACAGTGAGACATCGTGGACTAGCATCTTTTAACTAGAAGAAAGCATTTGGCAAATTTGGTGATCAAAAATGTCAGAAATTAAATTTCGCACATTTTATGCGTTGGTATCACCTTTGTACGATATTTTCGCTACAAGAAATACCTTTCTTGCAGGTAACCGTCAAAATAGATTTTTCTTGTAACAGCATAGTTTCTAGGGCTGTGACAGTTACCAGTTACCTCAGCACCGTTACTCGATAACGTAACTGCTGGACAGTTGCCGTTCCTGGTAACGGTAACGGATAAGCAGTTACCGTTTAAGTAACGGTAACGACCAGTTACAAGTAACGGTAACTGTTCAGTATATCTTTCAAGTGTTAAATCTCTGAATATCTAGGTATCACGTGAGATTGAGGCTAAGATATGATGACGCAAATGATATGTAGCCGAGTTGGGGGTGAGGACTACATATCATTTGCGTACAACCTCAGAGCAAAGAAAAAATTCACTTGCATACATTGACATTCCTTATAAAAAGAATGAAAAAACGTACTCTTTTACCCAGCTCTAAATATTCACTTTTCAAGCGCATAGAACTGATTAAAATCATATACCTTTCTTGAGTGAATCAAAATTTTGTTTTCGTTCTCTTTCGTTCAAGAATTTCATTTCTAACATTCACCATTGAATGGGTATGGTTTAGAGCAAAATGTAATATTTGGTTTTGAAATTTTGATCGTAAGATTCACCAGTGAAATGGATATCGAAAGCGGATTAAGATTCAGCGGGTGAATGGACATCACAAAGCAAAACGAGAATAAAATATTCAAGATTAATTAATTTTGGTTCATTTGTATGGAATTTGTTAATCACAAGAAGAACCTAGCTTCACAGTACGAACTAAACAATCTCATTTGTTTAAAGGTTTTATTTTGCTGACGAGGGAACCGCCCAAGATGATACTCTCCGTTTTTCTTCGTTCATACCTCAGTTGATAGAGGGCATCGAGCTGACAAAAAGCTTAAATGGGTTTCTGCGGAGGGCTCTTGAAGACCCGGTTTTCTGGAAAATCAGTTTTTCAGAAACTCTAAAACTAACTGAAACTTCTTCTTAATGAGTTGTAATTGTAGCCCGGAAATGTCTGATTAAAATAAGACGTCTCCCAGCTCTACACCACCTTGCAAAGTTATAGAATTTACAAGAAAAGCCCTGAATGTTCATTGTCAGCTCAAAGCTACGGAAGCAAGATAAACTAAATTTAGGGCTTTTCTTGTAAATTCTATAAATTTGCAGAGAAAGGCGGTGTAGAGCTGGGAGACGTCTCATTTTAATCAGACATTTCCGGGCTACAATTAAAACTCTTTTTCAGTTTTCACGACATCAACTGGAAGACAATACCTTCGAGACTTTTTTGCTCAGAAATGATGTATATATGTTGAAAATGATCTTCTCATGCAGAGATCTGAAATTTCTCATGATCCAATCGATAACGACAATTCCTTTTTCTTGGTTTGCTGACTCAGTCGGAAGCTAGTAGTCTTTAAACTTTTGAAAGTCTTGTAAAACATTGGTAAACATTTGTTTGCTCTAACGCTCTTTCGCTTGGATTTTCAGAAAAGCTAGTTCTTAATTTCACCTTTTTTAAGAATACACACAAACAATTTTTCAAAGACTTTACTATCAGCGATCAGGTTTAGCGAAAGATATTCGGCACTATCGATAATCATCTCATCTCTAATCGGACTACACATTCTGAAATATATTTGTGATATTTAATCCTGAAAACAGTATGACGAAAACATCTTGGAATATTCATGCTCCAGAAGAAAGCGTTTACAGTTACACGACGGTCAGCTTTTGCACTTGACATTTTTCACGAATATTTAAGTGGGGTTCCACACCTCCAAAATGTGCTCTCAATCTCTCAACATTTATCCAGGAATGATTACAATGTAGATTTTCCTAAGAGATGTCGCGTCCGTTCCATTAAAAATATATGGCGCTTATCGTGGACCAACATTGAGTCATAATGATTCTTTTTATAATATATGAACACCTTCTTGAAGTAGAACTCAGAGTAGAAATCATGAGTTTGCAGACGAACGGCAAAAATTAACTTCGCTCTTCTATCCTATATTCTGTACAATGATTGAAGTTCTGCAATAACTCAATGTTACCCGTCAGCATATGTATATATTTTCTTTTTTTGATTGTGATTTCGTATTTTGTTTTTGGTTTAAGCTTTAATCTTGACCCAGAACGAAATCGAGAATATCAATTTCCATGATATCATCCTGAAACGATATAATGGATCAAGTTCGTGTGTTCGATTAGAGCTTCATGCAAGGATTGGTTTTGTTTTTTGATAGTTTAAGTTCCAGAGCGATATACCTACCAAAAGTCAATTTTCTTTAAGCGTCTCTGTTACTGCACGTTGAAGCAAATTTTTATATAATTTTTCATTGCTTCTAAAGACCATTTTCTTTTGTAAAACTGTTAGACTCAAATCTCTTTGGCAAAATAGGGCACGTTATGGTATATAATATAAACGATCAAATCAATATTTATTCACTATCAGTTCAAAAGTTTTGAACTGACGGTGAATAAATATTGATGTTTTTTGTCATATTCATCTGTAAACTTTTCTGTTATGTATGACTCAAACAAATCATATAGATATTTGCGCTCATTTATATATGATAATATAAATTTAACGACAAATATT
>CAJNOQ010001973.1:0-23765 GCA_905250885.1 Didymodactylos carnosus | reverse complement strand
AACTACTACATAAATAAAAAAAAATTTTTCTCTAAATTAATTTCATAAATATTATAATTATCCCCCCCCCCCCCCCCCCCCATAATACAAGTCCTCCCCTAAAAATTTTGAACGCGTGGACAGTTTAGAAGCCCCGGAGGCTTCTATTATGGAGGGGGTTACTTCTATTTGTGTAGCTTATGGCGCCGAATCTGACTTAGTTTTGAAAAAAGAACGTACATTGATCAATCTCCAATGTCGAGAGATTGTCCTCCTGTTTTCAGACATTTTCTACGTATCAGATCACGAGGTGCACATTTTGCTTAAAAAAGGGACGAAGGAAGATAATAAAAAACAACTAGAGAGCAATTGTGCTTCGCACAAGTTGCGATGTCGACAGACTCTGTCTCTACTAATAGCTGCCAAAAGTTATCAATGTAATCAGCAGATTTCCACTGCACCGCTTTCACCGTGATTTTCTATTTCAGTTACTTTAAAAGACACAATCAGAGAGAATAACAGAACAGAGAACGAAATATAAAGAACAGAGAAACAGAAATGACAAAGAATTATTTTTATTCTTAAGGACAAATGGCGCGGACAACTGATGCTAATGAAATTTAATAAACTTTCAAGTCCAAAATACATTTTTTCTCCACTTTTGTAGCTTATGGCGCCGAATCTGACTTAGTGTTGAAAAAAGAACGTGCATCGATCAATCTCCAATGTCGGGAGATTATCCTCCCGTTTTCAGACATTTTCTACGTAGCATACTTCTCTAGATCACAAGGTGCACATTTTGCCAAAAAAATCAGGACGACAGAACGAAGAAAATAAAACTAGCGAGCAATTGTGCTGCGCACAAGTTTTCTTGTTAAATTTACACCTTTCGCAAACTACTATTCCTTATTAAAAGTTTTAATACTTAAAATATTTTAATCATATTTTAAGTTTCATACAACCTGAATTCGTGAGACAGGGATCGATCTACCAAGATCTTGTTAATAAATGGCCTTTCATAATCAGATCTATCTAGTACTGCTCTACTTTGTCAAAACGAATTTCATACGAAAAAAAGCTTTTAAACTCAATATTGCTCACCTTTTACCAATCAAAAAATTATAAGTTTTTTGCTTGTAAAACATACCGAAAACTGCTGCACGGATGAATAATACAATATCCTGCTCTTTGTTGTCTCAAGCGTTCTTTCAACACGCCTTTTTTCGATCCAAATAATTTCATGGCCAATTTATTATCACCTGGTTTGAGAAGATCCATAAAATAAGATACAAAATTATGTGAATATGAATTTCGTGTATTATTTAAATTTGTTTGAATATCATTTGCATCTATACTGTTATCATTCAACATTATACATTTTTCATCACAAATATGAGATGGGGCTATCAATGAGTTTTCACATAGGGTTGGTGATATTATTTCATTTTCAGATTCAACAGTTACCATAATAGGAGGATTCGTTGATAAAGTAAATGCCTCAGAAGGAGATGAACAGTGATAACGCCTATATGCATGAGATTTTTTAAATAAATCATTAGGTAAATTTAATTTCATACGATTCATACTAGTTTTAGACACACTATTGGCATTATTATTGTCACTATTGTCATTATTATCAATATAACGACGAAACGATTGCGTGTGTTTTGTGCGAGAAATAACATCGATTGGATATGAGCAATTTTCGTGAATAATCCGAATTGGTTCTTGACTAGATATAGTTGGAAAGAGTGAAACTATATTATCAAGTGTTTTTGCTCGTTTATGTCGTTGTTGTTTTTGTTGAAAATCGGCAGGATCTGATATACAACGTCTGTGATGTTGTTCATTTAGAATGTAATTATCGATAAAACAGGGTACAATACGATCTTTAGTGTTCGGCTTTTCTGGAACTGATGACAATGACGGCAATATTGAACTAATAATTGAAGAATTTGTTGATTCTAAAGGTACTGGAGAATAATGTGGTAAGCCGCGATAAGACATCAGTCGAGTATTTTCAGATGCATTTATTGTTGTTTTGCTGTCAGTAGCTGATGAATCATGGTAATAATCACTGGAACATTCTGATGAAACTTTCAGATTATTATTATTATTATTATTATTCGATGTCACATGATCGACTGAAACTGAATTGGATTAAACGAGTTTGCATTTATCATTTTTAACATCAATAGCATCACTTGTAAAACATTTCGATTCTGTTTTATCACCTTACACTCTTTGAGAAAAGTATACTGCAAAACTAAAAAGGGTTTTGTATGTGCAACTATACAAAACGCATTTTCGTTTTGTATTTAAATTATGAAATGCTCTCTGTTTTTCAAAACACTAATTGAACAGTACATGAATATATGAATAATGATATATGACTATCATAAAAGGACAAGGGTTCCTTTTTAGTTGATAAAAATTCATGTAGTAGTTAGTCTTAGAAAGATCAGAGAAAGGTTCAGTCGTACCAACTGAAAAGTATCGTTGACACTTCAAGTGCTATTATTCAATATGATGTTCGAAAATCTTTCTATAGGATACTTAGACTACGGAAACATCCCAATTGCCGTCATTTATAAAATAAACTGTCAAAACTCAATATATAGTTTAATCAAATGGTGCTTCTACCAAAATTAAACTTGTAATTTCTCCTAGGCAAAAGAACTTTACTGTCTTTGAGTTCTAACTTCAACATATATGAGGTTAAAATAACATAACGTGACTATTCCTCCCACGGAAAATCTAGACCATCCGTCTAGTTGCTCTTCTCAATCACCTACCAGTCCATTAGTGGGTATTTTTGGAGACGCATATACTTCTGAAATTAAAAGGATACGGGAACACTTATAAAGTGGAGACAACTATTTATGACACTTTATTTTTAAATTTTTTTATAACTCGCAATTACTCGAAAAGATGCAGCAAATGGCGCAAGTAATTATAAGCAGAACGTATATGGACCATATAATAGCGGGTTACCCCACTTACAACAGTTAATGCAGAATAAGATGTTTTTCGCGGCAAATAAAGTTTAAAATTTGCGTTTATTTCTATTTTTAAATTTGTGAAAAAGACGATACACTAATGAGGGAACCTCCTCAGATGTAACACCCCGTTTCCAATGATTTATATGCCGATCGATAGAGGATAGTTAACTAGTAAAAGTCCTAAAAGGATTTGAATTCATGGTACTGCTTTCAAAGTTATGAACTTCTTTTGTTGGCCTGTGCAAGGGAATCTACTAATACAAAATATTCCATAACTTAGTCTAAACAACGAATTAACAGCTCAAAGTTTTTTATTGTGCTAGATATCTATAATTATTACAGAAACGTTCTCTCTGACCAACAAAGAAAACATTTTCTCGGTGAAAGCCTCTACGCATCGGGAGGAAGACAGCGGTCTCCTGGCTGATGCTATTCATCAGGATGACCGGCCAACATCCCGCCACAAGTCTGGACGGTCCTAAAGGAAAACTTAAACGAGTCTCATGTGCAATCAACGACTATGAGCGCAAACGTCTATCAAAATTATGGAATATTTTGTATTAGTAGATTCCCTTGCACAGGCCAACAAAAGAAGTTCATAACTTTGAAAGAAGTACCATGAATTCAAATCCTTTTAGGACTTTTACTAGCTAACTATCCTCTATCGATCAGCACATAAATCATTGGAAACGGGGTGTTACACCTGGGAAGGTTCTTTCGTAAGATTTAAAAAAGAACCGGAAAATTTTAAATTTGTAAGGATAATAGAACTCTTGATATAACTCAAAAAATACCCAAAGTACATACAGATGCAGTAAACTATGTAGAAATGCTTCGTTAAGTCGATTAACACATAAGCCATTGAAAGAATTCATACCACTTAGTAACATTCATCTTAAACATTACTTCTGATAGTACTTTACTGTACTTTTCAAATATATTATTTGAAAATCTTCATACTGGTTCACTAGAAAGTATATTACTGATACAAAGATCCTATATGTGATCTTAATAAAATGAGCGATTATCAGCATTCAATGTTAGTCTAATCATTTTCAAGCGTATAAGAAAGAAAGTCATTATGGGTTTTTTACTTTGCCAATTACTGTGCAAAAAAATTTCAGTATGGCATTAACAAAACTCAATATGTACAGCATGCCCTAGGTCAATCTGGCTGGCACTGGTGTCCAGCAAGTACGGATTAGCATCAGTGCCGCGTTGATTTGCATCAATGTCAAACTGAAATTCTTTCTGTTTCGGAAAACTGCTACATTGGTTCAAAGAGTGATATTGGTACCGAACAAGTATCGGAACTATTGTTTATAAAAGTATACTTTATATCAGCGCACACTGATGCCAGAAAGAAAGCAAAATTCTCGCATCGATGCCTAGAAAGAAGTCATTCAGTATCAGTGCGTATCCGTGCACGATTATTGTCAATAAAGTTCTTTTTCAGGAAAGTTATTTGCTAACACATACGAGTACTTATACTCAACAAACATATAATATACAACGAAAAGGTGTACCGACTCTAGGGTGCAACAACTCTATTCAGCACTGAATCGGAGAATAAGTCGGTTGGGGAGCGAGGGTGAGTGCGTGGATGTTTGTGAATGGATGCCTAAACTATTTAAATCGATTCAAGACTTCCTGCAGAAAGTATGCTTCAGCAAAAACATTTGATTTGTAACGAACGCATCAGGGATGTTTTCCAGTCGACTATTGACACTGCGCCCTAATATCGTGTAATACATGGTACGCCGTAGCGTCTAGTAATCGTTTCTATAACATGATGCGTCAATAGGCTTACGTTAATGACTATTCCTCGCCAATCGCGCCTAACCTCTTATGTTTCAACATTATCGAAGTTGACATATTGAAGTTGATATACTGAAGTTGTATTTTAGTTTTACGAATATGTTGATCCTAATGCTGAATTATGATCGTACGACTCGAATTGGTGTTTTGATACGTCTCAGCTGTGTTTTCTTGATTAATTTCTCACAACAGGTAGAGATCCGTATGTCTGGTATTTCATACTCTGTGGAAACATATTTTTCAACTGCGTAAATAATAACTGAACTAAAGTTCGTGAACATAATTGCTCATATTGTATGTGCATTAGAATACATGTACGAAGATGATTGCAGAAACAAAAATAAAAACGCGGAATTCTGTTTTCATTCGCTTGAAAATGATCACGTGTGGCTAACATCGAAAGCTGATACTTATTTTGTTAAAATCAGATACATGATTTTTGTGTCAATGATATACTTTCCCTTTATTCAACTCTTGTTGCTTCAGATTTGCTAATTTTTAAAATCCGTTTGCATCAAACTTCTGTCTCTCTCCTCATCCTTAATTCAGTTACCTGAAGTTGAGTTTCTTTTGTCGTTTCCTTCTTCATATGGACAAACTGATGCATAAGTACTCTGTAATTGAATAAAATTTAATTTTGGCAAAAGAGAATTATTATTAGTATCGTTTAACGAACGACCATTAACAGGAGATTCATTGATTTGACTAATTTGATGTGAGTCATTATAAATATGATTATTCATTTGTTTTGTTAGTGATTGATTACTAAACTGGTTAGCAACACATCGCACGTGTTAGTGTATCAATCGAGATTGGTTTCTAAAAGAGAAAAATCAACAAATTACGATAAATTAACAGAATTTCAAAATACTAACGGTGCAAAAATGGATTTTAAAAACTTGCTGCTGCTGCTGCTGCCACTAATTTCAGATATGCATTTATTACTATGACTTTATTATTTATTATCTATGACTTTTTTAAACAAAATATATGTGTGAATTAAAAATAGGTTATAAACATAAAAATGTAAAAATAATTAAAAAAAATAGTAAAAGATGAGGAAAAATATTGTACGAAATATGATAAATAAATTATAATATTTTAAAAGAAAAAGTTGTGCAATACTTAAATGAATGTCACAACATAAAACAGAGGAAATAACTGCTGTTGAACAAAGAACACTTTTATGTCTCTGTCTCTCTTTTCTTACTCTTAGCAACTTTAGAAACTTATTGTTTTCCTATTGTTATCTACCGTTTTCCAACTGAAGATTACTTAACTTAGTAATATAAAATCATAGAGATAATGTATTTTTAATCGAACCAAGCGTGTTTTTCTGATACTGTTTCTCGTATACTCAGTTAAACACTTTCTAATCATCAACAATAAAGGAAATTATCTAGTAATTTATGTAAATCGTGAAATAATAATTTAAACTCTCTCTTGCAAATTTTGTCGACGAAGTGGTCTGAAGCGTGATTTTTTTTAAATTATCAAATTATATCAGCGGGAAATATATCTAATTGGTATCGTAATGTATTCAAAAAATTAAAATAATAGAGGAGTGACTATGACTTTGATGAGTCGCCTTATTCAAACAAAATTTTTTTGACTAAAAATCCGATCTGTTAATGAACACTTACAAAATTCTCGTTCATAAAAACAATTTTATGTGAACGCATCTGATCGTATTGTGACAGATAATTCAATTGGAAAATAATTTTATTTTTAAATTATTGAATCTATGAATTTTACCATAGTTGAAGAAAAACTGGTTGATTTCTAAAATGAAGACATAGATGATAGATTTGATACAAAATATACGCTGTATTGGTTCCATAATGATAGGTAACGTATTTAACACATGTATTCGTTTGTTATAAATAAAAAAAGAAGTAAAAATGAGTAGAATAAACACGGTGTTTTCTGTGTAGAACATTCATTTAATAAATCTCGTCTACAAATAATGTGGTTTATCGTCTTCTTACTCAATGTACATTTCAAATATATGTTGGAGGCAACGCTAGAATTCAAGCCAATTCCGAAATGCACTCAATGCTCTCCATAATATCACAGTTCAAAATTTTTCTAAAATACTTATTTACATCTGAAATCCATGTTTTAGCATATGATTCTAATTTAATTCCACTCAAATCCGAATCGGTGTGTAGTACATACATATGCTTTTATCCGACAATACGGTAAACCTAGCCGTAAAATTCTAAAAATAAAATTTTTTTCATTAGTATATTTTCAAAGCGATAAAAGTTTATTTAACTATTAATCTATCTTGAAATGATATAATTCAAAACGAATGATTTATGACATAACTGAACACTGTAAACTATCAAAATAAAATTATGCTTCGGTTAGCAAAATCTAATACAAACAAACAAACAACAATATTCTTTATTTCTTTCTCTTTTATCATTCTTCAAAAAGATTTTTTTTAGTTTTACCCAACAATATAATTAAACATGAACGAATACTACTGCATCATCTACGCGGACTGTTCTTTTTCTTCTTGTTTTTCCATGCTAACTTACTCGACAAAGAGCGCTATTCTATTCATCTGTATGATTAATTTGTTTCTGTGGAAATGTCATAGGTTAGTATTTCTTTTTTCTTAAATAAAATAAAAAAAAAAGTAATCGGAAATTAAACAACACAATATCTGCTTAGAGCTATTCATGCATAGAAGAATAGAAACGGCTGATCGAATATCATGGTATAAAATAACTATAACACGATATACACCAATTTCCCATGCGATTTTTTTCACAAAAATTCTGATATGAAGTGATAATGAATTATTGACGCCCATGGAAAATTTAAATTTTTCCATAAGAAAATTTTATTATTTGACTGAATTTATGAACGTTAGTAAGTAACAATTACTAATTAGCACAAATAGTACGTCATCCTTTTATCTACAATAGTAAGGAATTTATTAAGAAAACATCGTCTTATTGAAAACCAAAATGTTCCATTGACGTCAGTAATTCGATTTCGTTCTTAATCGTAATAAAAGATCTAAAAATGTCACATAATTATGGTTTTCACAGAAATTTACTACGACAATACCGTAGAACTGTCTAAAAAGAAACTTGTAGACTAACGAATCCTTTCAAAAAGGAGTGGGAAAGGTTTTTGAAAATAAGTTCTAAAACCAAAATGGTTTTACTAAGTCGTTACTAAAAAGCCGTTGGATTTTAATAAACTAATAGAGTTCGGTAACCATTTTAGAAAAATCCTTTTCTGTCCTTTCAAATACCCAAAAGAGTAAGTTCTCTTAAACTCATAGAGATTTTATGTGATAAGATTTTAAACAATTTGAAACCCTTTAGAAATTTTTAGAAGAATGTCACTACATGAAATCTCTAAGAGTTTTAGAGAACTTACCCTTTTAGCTTAGTTTATTAAAATCCAATGGACTTTTTAGTAACGACTCCAAAACCATTTTGGTTTTAGAAGTTATTTTCAAAAACCTTTCGCTCTGCTTTCTGATCGGATTCTCTAGACTACGCTTTCTTTTTCGAGAAAGGTGGACATAGCAAGGGGATAATTTCTGTTCCAGAGAGATTTTCTCAGTCTACAGACGTGAGAGCGATTCATGCTTTATTGAAACTGAATACAAACGGAGGAAAAATGAAACCATGAAGTTATTTAGAGCATATCTTTCAAGTCAAAACGCTTTACTTCATATCAGCTCTTATCATAAAAGTATACCTATTTTCCTAAAGTTTTACTATTCTATATGTCTAAACATCTCCTAGAAATTCTGTCTATCATTGTTTTTTCTAAACTAGAAAGGGAACCGCTGTATAAATTTTATTTTATTCTTTGTGTATTTCTATCAATTTCAAAATATAGTGCACCCTGAGCTATTTTGATAACATTGATAGAAAAATGTTCGAGATCTATGCTTTGCGCTGCTCTAAAGATACAGAAAGCATCAATTTCTAGAAAAAAGATGGTAAATCATTACTTAGAGTGCTGTACTTAATCATTTTTTCAAAGAAAAGATTGCCAGTCGTCAAAAACCCATGCTCGGTTGTTATTTCCAATGAATAGATTCAACGTATCACTGCTCTGCAAGTTTATGAAAGTTCCAGATGTCAATCTACTAGTGTTCGGAACTGCTGGTAGTTTTTTTTCAGAATCATATGAACGGTCTAATCAACAATTTAATGCAAGATGCATGCAACTTTCGAATTTATACATTTGAACAGAAGTCTCATAAAAAAATCTATGATTTTGAAGATTATAGAATACAGAGGTTTATCCTTCAGATCACTTTGGAGTGGCACCGCAAAAAACATCTCCACGTAACTTATATACTCACTTATCTACTACTCATCAGTGTGCCTGGGCTACGATATTTTAATAAAACAAGTGAAGCATTCTACATTCTCTCATTGTGCTAACCACTGAAGACTATCATGCACGGAGCCTGATAAATCAGTGTCATAGTAGAAAGTTGATGATGAGTGGATTTTATTATGGTTTCTGAGAATAAAAGTATAACGTACTCACCACACATTCTCTAGTAGAAGAGTGCAAATGATCTTCTCGTGAGTTGGATACGAGTATGAGAAACAGTATTCATATAGCTTCATTCTCTATCTTCTTCCACTCTTTACCATTTAGTTTTAGTTTAAAAAAAGAAATTAATCAGGTTTTTCTGAATAATTCATAACCGAGAAAACAAACATGAAACAACACATGATTAATTTTAATGAGAGAGAGAAGAGAGAAGAGAGAAAGAGAGAAATGTTCAAATTTTCAAAAGTAAATAATTTTCATTATGCTAAAGGCATAAAATGAATGGAGTAACGGAAGAGACAATTTATTCTGAAGAAAACTATAGATTTTAAAGATGATGTAGAATATTTGATATAGTTGTGATTACACGTTTCTGTTGACAGTCTTAATGTTAACATGACCCGGATATATACCAATTTTACACAATACTGACAGATCTCGTTTTGAAGTGACATATGTTTTAAGTTAGAGTAGACCATTTTCAAGAATTCTATACCTCGATAATGGAGTTAATGAAGTCAACTACTCGATAGCATTAAGTGATTTAAATATTTAATAAGTCACTTCTTTTACAGCGATAGGTTTATAGTTAAATAAAAAAGAATTTTTTATGTTTGGTTTTACAAAATGTTTGAAAAAACAACGCCAATTATAGTAAGTTTTTACAACGTTAAAATGAGGCTTGATTATGTCATATTGACTCTTATGCATTTCAATAATATTCCGTATAAGTTATAAATTTTTCGGCATCATATATTTATTGCAGAGTTGGAGCAATTGATCTATTGCAAAATTTTATGATAAAAGCATTTTGGACAAAATAAATGTAAACACGAAAGATAAATTTCTAAAAATCGTAAATTGTCTACATCGCCTTATTGTAATTTAAAGCAGAAACAAGTATTTAACAATAATAAAACAATGTTTTCATTAATAAAAAACATCAAAATACTAAATACAGACGATAAAATATGTTAGTTTGAAATTCCTACTGTGTATAAATGAATGAATGAAATATTAGTTATTGTGCCTGACGATAAGATGGTCTATTTGAAAAGATACTTCCCTTATGCTTTATTCTTGTGCTATTGTAGATAACAAAGAGACCTTCTCACATACGGTTAGATGAAAACGATTGATATCTCCGAGAGAAATGAGAAAATAAATTAATATAATATCATTCGTCTATTGTTATTATCATCTCTTGTGGAAAATATATATCTTCTTGTTGTTATACGATTCATGAATAAACTATTATTATTTGTATTATGTCAATTGTGCGCAAGTATTGATAAGTTTTATGAAAATAATGATAACAATCTACATTAAGTGTCATTTTAGTTATGTTTAACCTGTTGGGATAGAACGGACATATTTTAGTGCATTTCACGTTTTGATTGCTAACTGAATGATATCGGTAATTTTTTGAATAACGTCCAGAACGAAAAGAGATAGTGAACTCGGGCTTTTCACTATTCTGTAGAAAAAACTATCTTATCATATATTTAGTGTTCAAAATTTTGGTTTTTTAATTCGCATATTCGACGAATACAGAAAAAATAAGACTACCACTTATAGAAACCGACTTCACGTTGGACTTGTTCTAGTTAAGAAGTTCGAAAACACCCTAAACACATACGCTCTAGCCCATGAAGGAAAAGAAATTGTGAACAGGATGGCTGCATCTAGATTAAAGGCATAACCGGTTATAAATCTACTTTTTAATCTAGCTAATCTGGACGGAGATGGGCGGCGCTATTTTTGCAGTTAGAATTTTTTGCTTACTTTTGCTTGGCTAAAGAGCTGTCGGATTTTCGACATATCACTGCAGCTAGTCTCGTGATTTTTTCGAGTTCGCCTCCATACCATTTACTACTATAGTCTAGCTTACTTAAAATACCTGATCTAAAATTCGCTAGCCGAATTTTTACTGACGCTTCTGTAAAAGTTCGAAACATAAGGTAAATCACTACGTAAATCACATCACGTTCACAGGAGGTAAATCTCTAGCATGCTCTCCCCATGATAAATTTGAGCTTAGCCGAACTCCAACCAGCACTCACTACTGACGTTTCTCGCTTAATCACGGTTTCATGAATAGTAAAACTAAAATGATCGACGCCTAACTGCTGGTGATTTGTAAAGTATATCCACGCACAATTTGAATAGTTTAATGTCCTGAGATTTAACTGGTACCATCCGAATATTTTGTATATAGAAATTAGCAGTCCGCTGGAGAGCACAGAACGCTCGTCGGATATAACAACGAGCAGGCGACGGTAAAATGAATGGATAGAGCTGGCAACGCTGTTATCATCAGAAGATCATTTATAAAGATCAGAAACAAAATAGAAGCCTGTGGCATTCTGGATGGAACCCTCACTGCGTCCGAAAACGCTCGAAGTGCAAAGATTTATGTAAATTAGGATGTTATTTAACATTAGATCAAGCTCTAATATTAGTCGATTTTGCTGCTCCATGTACGGTCAAAGTCAATAATTCATGTTCAAACATGGGAACAGATTATTCAAATTGATATAAGATGTTACGGTGTATAGCAACCAATCGATATGGCAGTTTTTGAACGTGAAAACTATTGTCCGTTTCAGAATCGAGTATGTGCGGTTGCACGTGGAATAACTCGTGAACGGAACCAGCTATCAAGCTGCGGTCTTCACCACCAGAAACAGAAGACAGAGGGATCTTGAGAAAAGCGAATTTTCTACAATCAAGAAAATCGTCCTTGAATTTCTATAAATAATTTCCAAGAATCTGGAAATTCCTCTTTGATCCCTGACTCCTGACATAGGCAGAATTGTGATCTAAAGTAGAAACTGTCAAAGTTGATTTAAGTGTAATATGAGCGTCTTTACGTGACGCTCTTATACCTACACTGGTTGCAAAACAAAAAGATGAATAAGTATTTGGTCTAGAAATTCCTGGGAGAATTTCCACTTTCTAGAAAATCGCCGAGAATTTTCTAGTTTATAGAAAATCAAAATCGAATTTCCAGATTCTTGGAAATTGTTTATAGAAATTCAACTGATTTTCTATAAACTACAAAATCGCCCGCGATTTTCCAGTTTAAAGAAAATCCTCAGTGATTCCATAGTGGCGTATGAATGTGACAGACATAGTTACATACAGTGACTAATGAGTGTGACAGACGTACATACACAGAATGACTAATGAGGGTGACGGTATTCATTCTACTTGCATGAATCAATGTGATTCAGGTTATTTATACTTTATACGTTGTCGTATACCGCTATAAAAAATCTTGAGAAATACTTCAGGTATAACTTATATAGAGAAAACGCTGTATTAAACGCTGTATGAAATACTCAATTTTAGAACTTCTAGGAAAATGCTTGTAACTTTTTGATGCAAAGTCATACAGAGTTGTGCGAGGTCTTGTTTCGATCAGAAACGTTTGCTCTACAAATCTGTGTGTGTAGAAAAATTTTAATTGCATTAGTGTCCAGGAAAAAACTATTATTTGAAGATCCGGTTTTTCGAGGCTCCTAGAAAACTTGCTCAAAATCCGCGAAATACTCAGCTTTTTTTTTTCAGCTATTGCTAGTTGATACCGTCATTTTCCGTCTTTCTTGTCATCGTATCTCAAGAGTGTGCGTATATTGTCACTAATCCTTTTGTACCGACAAATCTTTTTCTTCAACCACCTAAATATTTTCTGTAAAGCCTGGTAGTGTTCTATACGTAAGAAATGAAACATGCATCATCATAAATAAAGCAGAGAAGAGAGAGAAAGAGTTAGACTTTTGTGATGTTCTCACCTGCTAAAGCCTAAAGTCAACTTTTCAAAGCAAACTTTGTTCCGAATTGGTAAAGGAAGGAAACGCTTTGGCCAAACACTCAAAAAATATTTTGTGTTGGGCCATAGCCCAATGGCCTCCCCCAGTGTGCATTTTTCTATAAATAAGGTGGACATTTGCTATAGCAGCAGTCGGAAAGCCTATAAACATTTTTTTATAGGTTTTCAGATATGCTCTTTCCAATGGTGTGTTTTTCAAAGTTCAAAGAGACTTTCATCTGGGTTCTCCAGAGACCGAGTCTCTAGAAAACCCTTGCATAAGTATTCTGGAAATTTTTAAAGTGCACCATTGAAACGAGCCTATCTGAAAACCTATAAAAAAATGTTTACAGACTTTTGGACTGCTGCTATAGCAAATATCAACATCCTTAGCCAAAACTATGACTCTATGCTTCGACTTTAGCGTTTCGTTAGATCCAACTAGTTTTTGCTCAGAAGGACCTACAAATCGCATATCATTCGATGCAATTTCTTGCGCTGATTCCGAATATGTTATTTTTGTTGAATAAAAACGTTTCTGAACCGAGAAAAATGGAAAATACCTGAAAAACTCAGGTTTTTTGGAAAACCCGCTGTATGCTTCAGAAACATTTGCGCATTTTTGCGCATTCACTATAGATGCAGGACATATAGGAGAAAATTTTGTGAAAGTTTGCTTAAATTTTCACCTTCTCTAACTTTCGCGCGCTCACGTTACTAAACTTAGACCTTCGGAAAATCGCTTGAGAAAAACTTCTTTTAATTTTCTCAACTATCATAAGTCCAATTTAAAATTTTTTTACTAATCTATAGCTGATGCCATGCAGATTTAGAGTATATGTCGTTTTTGATTACAGCTTCATTGACTGCTGTGAAGATTTCATTTTTCGCACCGATATTACTATTTCAGGCTAATTTTTGATTGACTGATTTTTCACGCTACATAAGCTTTATAACAAAACATTTTATGCCATCAGATAGAGCATGTTTCGAAGTATATTTATCGCTATTTGAATCATTGAAAACTCGATTTTCGTTTTTCTACCTAATGTCCGCCTGGATGCACACTGTGCCTCCCCCCCGTAGTTACATCTATGCTACAATGTATATTCAAGTGCTTCTACTTAAAAGCTTGAAACAAAGAAGGAATAATAAAAGAATACATGTATTGTAATAATATAAGAATATATACATTGTAATTTACAGTACCTGTTTTATTTTGTTTCGAATAATGGTAAAATCTGTATTTTACTTAAAATACAATAAATAACGTGAATCAGGTCGATTCACTCTGTCCATTGACTATAAGTCGATTTTATTGTAGCGTGGCTAAGGACCACCCAACTGCACAACAACTTCCCTTAGCCACCCGAGCTTACTATATTTTTCATATACTGTTCCGCAGACACTACACTATAATGTCTACTGTCTAGTTGAGAATAGATCTTTTAAAGGTTGCGTATTGCACTCTCATAGTTGTGGGTGTCTAACCTACATATCGAAGTCAGTATCTGAAAAACAAGAGAACAACGGAAACCAAGTCAAAATACATCTCGACCAACAGGGTTGCTCCTAAATCTCACTCAAAGTCATTATTTTACGCCTCTCAATCTCGCGACAACTGAATGCATCGATAAATTAAACCATCGACATTTTCAATATACTACTCCACAATCATCCGAACACCGTTCCTAACAAATTAAGATCCGATGATCTGCAGTAGGTCAGCTAGTGGTCTAGTTTTCGTTGTACTATCGGTCCGACGTAACGCTCGTCTGCAATATGACAGTTTTTCACACTGTCGGTCCTTCCATGCATATACACATCAGCTAGCGTTCTTTTGCACTCGGTCGGTCTATGGCTTTAGAAACTTATACCTGCGAATGACCTTCGATAACTTTGAATCAAAGAAAACGCTCACACCTCCCTTCGGTCGGTGTTCGTTGGGAAACTGACCACAATATGTTATGGAATGTGTGTATGCACGACTACTCACAATATGTGTGTATGTAACACAATGTTCAAATGTATGTGTGTATGCATGTTCAATTCAAGATATAAAAGTAAGTTTTGTCCAACGATTTTTTCGAACAACAAGCTCTAAAGTAGTTATCAAAAAAGAAACGTTCCAAATAACTAATGGTACACTCGATTATCCTTCAACTGATCTTCATTTGACGATATGTTTGTGATCTTGATTAATTACATACAGTAATTACATCTGTTACTTGTGTATTTTTTTATATCTGTTTGTATCTTAATTTTGTCTTTAGAATTTTGAATTTTTCAATAAAAAAGTCTCATTTAGTCTCTTTCACATATTTCGGCACATTCCATAAAATTATAATACTGTTCTAATTTTGAGGTTTCTTCATTCATGCCATCTTTTTGACTTGTACCACTTTTGACTGTGTATGTGTTGCATGTACCTATCAAAGACGATGTGATACCAATCTATTTGTTTTCTTATTCAAATTAATATTATCAAAGAGAAAATCTAAGTTTAAAAAAAACTTACCGTCGAGTGAACCGGATACCATAATATCTAGTTCAATCGATATAGCTACACATGTTATTTCAGCATCATGTCCATACGGTATATTTATTGGTACTAATGTTAAACTACACTATTTTTATTTGTTAGCGTCGTTATTGTCATTCCTTGAACGTGACAAATGATGGATATTTTATCTTTTGAACCGGAAACAAGGATAGTCCCGGTAGAATCTAATGTTAAACATGTAACGATATCAAGATGTTTGATTACACTTGAAATAATTTTATTTTTCAATACACTATAAACACGTAAACTAAAATCTCAATGATCACCACTAAACAAATATTTGACATCGTGACTAGTAGAAGATAATTTTGATGTTATTTCAAGATCAGGAACAAATGAAACTGGACTTTACTTTCCTTGTACTTTACATCCGATAAGTATTTGCTCTTTCGTTTTGGATGTTCTTCGAATAATAGTTTCGATGGTATCTGACCAAAATTTTGAATCATGTCCAGATCATTGGTTACGATAGCCATATATGGAGAATAACGTATTTGTAAAACGATTTTACAGCCGTTTACGGGCCGTGTTGAGTCACCTGGGTGCCTTCAATTGCTTGCCTCGTTATTTGATCTTTAATAGCATCGACATCAATGACTTTCTCGTACAAACAATACATGAATACATTATAAGTATCAATTGCTTCTTGATCCTGCTGTTTATAACCAAAAATAAGATCAATCCATTCATTTAAATAAATTTATTCCGGTATTAACTCTTTTACATCATTTGGACTATCAAGAATATTTAGCTATTAACTATCAAATGAATGAAATCGGCGACGTAGAATCTTAGAGAAAATCAAAAATTGATATATATATAACTTATATATTAAACTTAAAAGACAAAAAAGGACTATCTACTTTCCACTTTGTAATTGAATATGTAAAGTAGTAAATGGTTCCATTCTTATCAGATAATGGATAACACTGGCCGCATTTGAATAGTGGGTACGGTACGGTACCATAATGAAAATTTTTCATGACTCCAGATGGATCATCAAATGACACTTTTCATAACGTAATGATATTAATTTCTGATAGATTTGTCGACGCGTTTTTTTATCAAAATTTAATAAAAAAATTGTTTGATCAATTAAAAAAAAATTCAAGTGTCAATGATCGTAAATTGTAACGTCTCAAATGAATATCTTGTAACCAGTGAAGTGGATATTTTAAATCATTTTTATTTGACGAGATAGAATCAAAAAAATACACATGTTTATTTGTTATTTTGAATATACCTAAAATAAAAATAGAAAAAAAAATAATAGAAAATGATGGTTTATAATGAATAAATTAAATAGAAAATTATCCTCAATTACTGATGTAATTGTTATTAGCGAACATTTATAACCAATTACTGTTTTTTCTTTTTTTATCAGATGGTAGTCAGTACTTGTCTCATGACTATGTGTATGTACGTCCGTCACAGTCATTAGCTACTATGTGGATGTAATTTATTTCGTATACTCATAGACTTACAGTCAACAGAATAAACAATTTTTTGTAAAATATAGTAAAAAAATTTTTGAATTGATACAGATATAAAAGTAAGTTTTGTTGCCTCATATTAGTGGATTGTGTTAAGAGTGATGTGTCCTAGAATGAT
The DNA here is from genome assembly GCA_905250885.1 of Didymodactylos carnosus. Classification (NCBI taxonomy): domain Eukaryota; kingdom Metazoa; phylum Rotifera; class Eurotatoria; order Philodinida; family Philodinidae; genus Didymodactylos; species Didymodactylos carnosus. Next base: position 6,433 of record CAJNOQ010001973.1, on the reverse strand, counting down.
TTTATGGATACGTATTCTCATATGCGAGTCAGTAGTTGTCTCCAAAATCTAACCTACGATGCAAAAGTAATTAGACAAAGCGACTCTCTATTTTTCTTGTGAATAAAAGGTTGTAAAAAAAATCAGAAAGTGTTATTTAGAATCTGTATTTAAAGTACTTCCTAAATACGCGTTCAAAAATTTTGTATCACTTGTAGTCTCGGAGCAGTGAATGGCTCTATGAAACACAGAAACTTACGAGTGGACCTCGCGAACTGTCACATCGATTTTTCAGCCAAATCTAGTGGATTATAGATTATCAACTATGCTGAACCTGAATATCATAGTGGTAGCTATACAGAGGCCTTAAGAAAGCCAGTTTTTCAGAAACTCTAAAAAGTAACCAAAACCTTTCTTAATGAACCATGATTGTAGCCTGCAAATTTCTGATTAAAAATTCGACATTTTCCAGTTCTACACGACCTTTCTTTACAAAATTATAGAATTTACAAGAAATGCCCTAAATTAATTTCTTCTTATTTCTGTAGCTTTGAGCTAACAATGAACATTTAGGGCTTTTCTTGTAAATTGTATAACTTTGCAAAGAAAGATCGTGTAGAGCTGGGAGATGTCGAATTTTAATCAGAAATTTGCGGGCTACAATCATGCTAAATTAAGAAAGGTTTTGGTTACTTTCTAGAGTTTCTGAAAAACTGGCTTTCTTAAGGCCTCTGTATAGCTACCACTATGATATTCAGATTCAGCATAGTTGATAACCTATAACTCACTAGGTTTGGTTGAAAAATCGATGTGACAGTTCGCGAGGTCCCCTCGTTAGTTTGGAAAGAGAAAAAGATGGTATTTTCTAGAACGTGTAATTTTTCTGTGCTGCCTACTAAAATGTTTTTGACCACATAAGATTCTAGAACTGACAATTCTCTGCAAATTGAGATGTTGAAATAAGATACACGACAAACGGCTAGAAGTTCATAAGAAAAATGGAGATACGCTTTGTCCAATTACTTTTGCCTTGTAGGTTATACAAAATCAAATTAGTTTGTCTTTTTTTCTTCTTTATTAATATACAATGTCAAATTGTCATAACCAAACAAAACAGCTCGCACTCTAAAAAAAAACCGTATTCTAGGAAACATTTAACTGGTTTCCGAAAATGAAACTATATGAAACGCTTATCCGTTTCCGAAGAAAGGGTTTCCGAACTCTTCTAAACCTTTTTCTGCTTCGGAAACCCATTTTATTCCCTTTCGACTTTTTCCTCGGAAATCGTCAAAAAAAGGTTTCTGAACTCTCGAAAACGCTTATCCGTTTCATATAGTTTCATTTTCGAAAACCGTCAAAAAAGGTTTCCGAACGGATTTCCTAAAAATACTTAACTATCTTACCTGTTTTACAGTTAGCATAAAGTAGCATAAAATGTTCCGAACTGGAGTTACAGGTTTTCCAAAAATTCTTGGTTTTTTGAGATATTTTAGGTTTTTCTCCTGCTTAGAAACGTTGGAAACAAAGACTAATAATATATTCGGAATCAGCGCAAAAAACTGCGTCGAATGACGTATAATTCATCTCGTTTTGGTGGCTAAATTTTCAATTCTACAATTTTCTTAGATTTTGGGATTCACACAAACAATTTTCTGCTAAAAATTTAAAGTTCAGGATAAAACAAACGAAACGCTCCCAAGCATGTTTTCTATAGGTTTTCGACAATGGTCTTTCCAGCGGAATGATTTCGAGTAACGAAACAGTTTTCAAGATGGTTTTCCAGAGACCAGATCTCTGAAAACCCTCTAGAAAACTTTTTCGTTACTCAAGAACCATGCTATTGAGAAGAGCATCATCGAACACCTATGGAAAACTGGTATAAATAGTTTTTGTCTACTTCTAGAGTTGATGTCCGTATGCCTAGCCATTTTTCACTTTTCCTCTAAAATTTATTTTGTATTCTTGTATTTTTGACACTTAAACCTTTTCATTTAGTCCACTGGCCGATCCTTACTTTTTCTACTGCATTCGTGTGTAATCCTTGCAAAATCCATATTTTACTATCCTGTGCAAGCCACTGACCAAAACATCATCAACCAACAAAATGCAAGCCATAAAGTCAACAGTAGTAGCATCAGACACTTCTAAAACGTCATCTCCTACTCATTCAAAAACCAGTGAGAATGAGAATACAGAACAAACATCTTCGACAATTACAGTTTCGCTACATCCAGTGCCACCAACAACTTCTCCTCCTCAGAGAACACCACATGATGAAAGCAAAGAGAGTGTAACACTCATCTGGTTTGATACCAACATCGATTCGAATGAAGGTGCAAAGCGAACAATGAAAATGCTGAGAGAAGTCAATGTTTTCGTCATTTGCCACACACCCATGTGTTGACCACGTCAGACATTTCCAGAATGAACAAGTATTTGCTGTGACATCAGACATACATGCCAAAGATCTTCTTCCTCATATCTAGATTCTCTCTCAAATCGATTGCATTTTCATTTTTTGCATGAACCGAGACAAATCTCTACAAGACGAATCCTCGAAAATCATCACACTGGTCGCTTCATACGAAGAACTCATCGAATCCATCAAAAAGAATGCTGGAATAGGTGAGAAACTAATGGAGTCATTCAGCTTCTATACGCACCAGAAGTGGACTTGTGATTTATCCGAAGAAGTAGTGTACTATCTTTGGTTCGAGCTGTTCAAAGACCTCACCATGCAAATGCTACCTGATCATCATGGCAAACAACAGATGATTCAGAAGTGTCAAGAATACTATCAAGGCAACAGGAAACAACTGAAACTTATTCAAAAGTTTAAAGACTCCTACCAACGCGATGACGCCATTTGATGGTATACAAAATCGTCATTTGTTTATAACTCATCAATGAAGTACTACGAACAGAAGATATTGAAGAGCTGTATTCGTTTCGATTCTTCATCGTGGATCTTAGTTCGTGTCTTGCACAAGAATATGAAAAAATGAAACAGCGAGAAGAGAATGTGCTTCGAGTCTATCGGGGCGTGCGTTTATCCAGTAAGGAATTTGAGAAGCTAAAAAAGAATGAAGGTAAAGTGCTTTCGATAAATGGCTTTCTCTCAACTAGTGGCTATCGTGACGTGGCTGTGCAGTTTGCGGGTGAATCAGCAAACCTTCCAGATGATGTTGTAGTTTTGTTTGAGATCGAGTATAATCTGAGTGAGCTGAATGATGCTATTGTAGTAGTTGACATTAGTCACATCAGCCATTTCCCTGAGGAAGCGGAAGTGTTGTTTGACTTAGGTGCGACATTTCCACATTAGTACTATTCGTCGAGCAGAGTCGAATGTTTGTGTTGTAGAAATGAGAGCGACGGGTAAAGGCAGAGAGATTGTACAAGAGTATATTGCACTGAATAGAAAAGCGTTGAAGTATGATCGTGCTTCGAATATTATTCAAAATCTCTTGAAAAAAAAGAAAAATGTTTCCCACCTGATCACCCACACATTGCTAACAGCATCAGTAACATTAGCACTATTTACCAGAGCAAAGGCGAGTATGATCTTGCTTGGAATATTATTCGAAATCTCTCACAATAAGAGAAAAATGTTTGCCACCTGATCATCCAGACATTGCTACCAGTCCAAGTAATATAAGCCATGTTTATAAGAGCAAAGGTGAGTATGTTTGTGGTGTAAAGTATTTTAAGCGGGCCTTGACGATGGGTGAAGAGCATCTTACTGTGGGATATCCTTAACGAATGAGAGTGAAAAACAATCTTTCAGAAGTAAAGAAACGTTTATAAAAGATTTAAAGCGTGTTACGGGAGTTCTTTTTTGTATTCACTTGTACAGGCTTTTTTTATAGTTTTTTTATACCTGATAGTAACTTCTATTTAGGTCTTGTTTTGGATTTTTAGTGTGAGGTGGTGATGACAGGTTGACGCTATATATCTGAATGGTATAGAGAAAATAGAAAAAAGAATGCGAAGTATCTTTAGTTGAGAGGATAACATGTCGTATAGTTTAACATAGGTGAAAAAACGTGTGAATCGGACAACTTCGAGATAAGGTAGATTTTGCTTTTGTTAAATTTATTTGGTACCATATAGAGTCACTGTTAAGGGTTTAAGACGGGTTCAGAATAGTGCAAAAATACGATTCTGTCGCTATCTGAAAAATGATCAAAAAACAGTTTATAACATCAGTTTTCAAAGTGTATTGATGTTTTTGGGTGATTCGCGGCTTTATGGTATTGGTGAAACCATTCTCAAAATCGTAGTTTCCATAAAACTCGGTTTTGTTGTCCGGTAGGAGATCATTCGTAGTTTTTGGAGGCGTAAGTACCTGAATATTTCGCATTTACATCGGACTTCCACAAGGTACACTGTTAGAAATCTGTTCTTCCGTTCTTTGGAGAACATGGTGAAGAACACGAATGTGTTCTTTGAAAACTGGAGAACAGAATATATGTTCTTCAGCCTATTTTCACGTTTTTGTTCTCCAGTAGTGCTTTTGTTCTTCAAAAAATTAGTTCTTCATTTTTATAAAGAACAAAAAACGAATTCGTGTTCTTCAGAGAATATAATTTTTGTTTCCCAGCTTTCTGAAGAACATAAATCATATTTTTGTTCTTCAGAGACCAAGAATCCACAGTCCATTAAATAGTTATTCATGAAAATGTGTATATCGGCGCAAATTGAGAAGAGGCGATGATTGCGATCAAATGATAATAACGACCACCTTTTATACTGTCAAACTGAAAGAAAATATATCAGTAACTGATAGTGGTATGTACATCATCATCGATAGATTGTAATGAAACACACATACCTTTACTTTATCATCTTAGATCCGATTGCATTTCGAGCGCTTAGCATTATATTAGCATATTTTAAAGAAAGTAAACAATATATTATTGTGGACACGAAAGTAAGCGACCGATTCCAATATTGTTTTCCTCTAAAGGACTTAGGGAAAGCTTTTTGAAAGGAGAGAATAGTCTAGAAGAAATCAATAACCCTTCTATTTTGAACAAGAGCTTTTATTCTTTAGCATAGACTGTCAAAAAGACTTCAGCCGTAGAAAATCCAGCAGTTCTAGAGCTTTCAGTTCGTGCTCCAGCTAAGAAAATGCGTGATGCATGTTTTTTTGGAAACTCATTTGCTATTAAGAAGAGACAGTCGAGAATAATGAATGATGTCCTTTCTGTACTAATCCTAAAAAGAAATATAAATAACTATTGTTTGTTTACCGTTATGAGATCTAGTTCTTAAAACGAGTGGACTAATTCGAATTTTCTTACAGCACTAAAAAAATCACACCTTGCATGTAGTGAAATAACCCATGCACTATTTTTAATTTTTACATTAATGATCCAAAAGGTCTAAGAAGTTCTTGGCCGTCTATACTAGTATGTCATGATTCCGTTACTTATTTCAAAATTGGTTTAGATTCAAATCATCTTATTAGAACAGCTAATTCATTGGAAGCAGTAGTGATATGGGCAGATCTATTTCATTTGTTCAATATTGATTTTTATCAAGGGACAAAAAAAACTAATGAATTCTTTTATTTTCTTTTATTCAAAAAATTCGCGGTTAGTGGTGAAAGCGCTGTTCGAACGTTAATTAAAAAATTACAGTTAGCTTGAGAACATAGGAGGAGATTTTTAAGACACTCATGAGATTTCTCTTCTTTCGTGTGTGTTATCTATCAACCATTATTCTTAATTCTGCATGTTTGTCCGTCTGCCATTTACGGCGTTTGTGATTTCTACCTTTTTTGTTCTCTCCTCAACCATGTAGTTTAGTTGAGTTGCGGTTGATTACTTCATTGAAGATTAGATTTTTTGTGTAGTACTAGTTAGCTCAACCCTCTCTAATCTGGTGCATGCTTTTATACTAACATTTTTCTTGTATGCTGCTCACAAAGTGAGCTATTGTTTTTACTCTTTCTGACATTATTTTCTCATTTATGCCGTATTATGCTTAACTAAACCTGTTTTTCTGTTCTTATGCCAGAAACTTTTCTTATTTGGTGCATGACCTTTTCTGCTTATTAATATAACTACATTTCAACTTACTAATAAATTTTTATACCAACAAACTGATCGAACTCTTCTATGACGGTAGTTCTATATATGAACAGACAGCCACGTTCTTAAAGTAAATGGAATCACGAGAATTTGAGTTCTTCAGCCGATATTTGTGTAGAACAGATGTAAAACAAGGCGAAGAAAAAAATTATTGTTCTCTAATGAACGAAAATTATGTTCTTCAACTTTTTGGTCGGTCTTAAAAAGTGAGTTCTTCAGAGAACAATTTGTTCCCTATAGAGAACAAAAAATCTGAAGAACAAAAGTGTTGTTCTTCAGAAAGTGTGATCTTCATCTTTTGTGTTTTTCAGAGAACACAAACCTTGTTCTTCAGTTTTTTGGAAGTTCTTGAAAAACCT